>CM076576.1:624049781-624288823 GCA_034641835.2 Pinus albicaulis | reverse complement strand
GCCCCTCTCCTTCAAAAAAGTGTTGTCCTCAACGCTTGAGTAGCTCTGGGTGCTTCTGTATAAAATTCTCATCCTCCCATGTAGAATCTTCGGTGGGTAAGTTCTTCCACTTGATGAGATACTCTGAAATTGATCGATTCCGTAGCTATCGAGTTCTTGTTTCCATGACCGCTTCAAGTTCCAATATGATTTTTTCTTCCTCATCAAGTTCTGGAAATATTGTTTGAACTGGAAGATTTTCACCTATAACCTTCTTTAAGCATGAAACATGGAAAACTGGATGTACTCGCGAAGAAGCAGGAAGCTCCAATTTGTATGCCATAGTACCAATCTTTTGCAACACCTTGTACGGACCATAGTACTTTGGCGATAATTTATTATCCTTCTTTGCTTGCTTGAGGGACATTTGTTTGTATGGTTGTAGCCGTAAAAATACCCAATCTCCTACATCAAAACTTCCCTCGCTGCGATGTTGATCTGCCTGTTGTTTCATTCGATTTTGTGCCAAATTCAGGTTATCCTTTAAGAGTTGGAGAACTTCTTGCTGATGCTCGATGTGATCTTCTACTGCTTGAACCTTCGAATTTTCCCTTAAAGATGATGTGATCGATGGTGGATGATATCCATAAAGTGCCATAAATGGGGTCATTTTTGCTGCAGTATGGAAGGAAGTGTTATACCACCATTGAGCGAGAGGTAACCACTTGACCCATTGTGTTTGTTTATCAGATACAAAACAACGAAGATATCCTTCCAAACATTTATTTACTATCTCGGTTTGACCATCGGATTGAGGATGATAAGATGAGCTATGAGCTAATTGAGTACCCAAACAAGAAAATAACTCCGTCCAAAAATTTCCAGTAAAAATGGGATCTCTGTCGCTCACAATAACCCTTGGGCTTCCATGTAGCTTTTGAATTGTGTCCATAAATGTAGTAGAAATTGTACTTGCTTTAAATGGATGAGATAATGCACAAAAGTGTGCATACTTGGTAAGTCTATCAACTACCACCATGATGACACTCTTTCCTTCGGACTTAGGTAACCTGTGATAAAATCCATTGAAATCTCCTCCCAACGTTGACTTGGAATGGATAAAGGTTGTAGAAGTCCCGGGGTCTTAATTGTCTCAACTTTATTCTGCTGGAAAACCAAACATTCTGCCAAAAACTTTTGAATATCAGATTTAAGGCCATCCCAAAAAAATTATTTCTTCACCCTGTGGTAAGTTTTTAAAAATCCTGAGTGTCCTCCTAAAGGAGAAGTGTACAATTCCAGAAGAATCTTTTGTTTTAGTTGGGAATTCTTACAAAGATATAAGCGATCTTTGTACCATAAGGAATCATTTTTCCAACTAAATGTATCAGATGTACTAGGATCTTACTGCAACTTTTGAATGAGTTTCCATACATCTTTGTCCCTCTTCCATTCATCTCTTGCTTCGATTATCCAATCTGGTTGGATAATAGAAATGGCACAAAGCAATGCTTCCACCTCTTCATTCTTTCTTGAGAGTGCATCTGCAACAACATTAAGCTTTCCTTTTTTGTAGATTATTTCAAAGTCATAAACCAACATCTTTGTGACCCATTTTTGCTGCTCTTCTGAAGATAGTCTTTGTTCCAAAAAGTGTTTAAGACTATCATGATCAGTTTTTACCTTAAAGTGTCTTCCCATTAGGTAAGTTCTCCATTTCTTTAGTGCATGCAGTATTGCTAACATTTCCTTCTCATAAATAGGTTTCTTTAAATACTTTCCTTTGATTGGACGACTTTCAAAAGCAATGGGTCTTCCTTCTTGCATTAAAATAGCACCAATTCCATTTCCTGAGGCATCACATTCCACAATAAATATTTTTGTGAAGTCTGGCGTAGCTAAGACCGGTGCTAGGCACATTGCCTCTTTAAGATGTTCAAAGGCCTTAGTTGCTTCAGGAGTCCATGAAAATGCATCTTTCTTCAATAATGTTGTTAGAGGTGCCGCTATTCTCCCATAATTATTAACAAACTTGCGATAATACCCTGTTAACCCGAGAAATCCTCGCAACTTCTTTATGGTTGTGGGGACTTTCCATTCCTTAATGGCTTTAATTTTGTTAGGGTCTACTTTAACACCCTCGTGAGATACAATATGACCCAGATATTCCACCTCTTGTACTCCAAAGAAACATTTGGATTTTTTTGCATATAATTGTTTCCCCTGCAATAGTTTGAGCACCCTGTCAACATGTTCAACATGATCCTTCCAAGACCTGCTGTAGATTAGTATATCATCAAAAAATACTAGCACAAACTTTCTAAGGAAGGGTTTGAAAATGGAATTCATCAACCCTTGAAATGTAGAAGGTGCATTGGTAAGGCCAAAAGGCATGACCAAAAATTCATAATGACCCTCATGAGTTCGAAATGTTGTTTTGAGAATATCTTCAGTCTTCATTCTAATTTGATGATATCCTGAACGAAGATCCAACTTGGTAAAATAAATTGCTCCATGTAATTCATCCAATAATTCATCAATCAAGGGAATGGGAAATTTATCTTTAATGGTGAGCTTATTGAGCTCCCTATAATCTGGATACATTCGCCATGATCCATCCTTCTTGTGTACCAATACTACAGGAGCAGAGAAAGAACTTTGACTAGGTTGAATTATACCCGCCTCTAACATTTCTGCAATCATACGTTCAATTTAGCTCTTTTGGACATAAGGATATCTATAAGGCCTGATGTTTGGAGGAACACTTCCTGGAATCAAATGAATAGCATGATCATGATCACAAATAGGTGGGAGTCATTTGGGAGTTTCAAACACCTTGGAATGATTGTCCAAGACTTGTTGGAGATCTGCAGAAATAGATGATTTTGATGTTGGAACTTCTAGTGAGCATAATTGTGCAATTGCGCCTCGTTGTTCTTTCTTTAGAAGCTTTGTCATGACATTAGAGCTTATTATCCTTCCTGGCTTCCCCGCAATACCCCGTAATTCGACTTCCTTTCCTTCTGAAAAAAATTTCAAGAAAAGTTCTTGAAAATTAAAAGCTACCGTCCCCAAAGATTGTAACCATTGTACTCCTAGTACAACATAAGCACCTCCCATAGGAATGGAAAGCATTGGACTATTCAATACATATTCCCCCATGGTTAGCTTGATATTATGGCATTTTCCAGAGCAATTTATAGTTCCTCCATTTGCAACCATCACTTGACATTCTGGAGCTGGGTATAGGAAACAATTCAATTCCTTGGCTACCTTACAATGAATAAAATTATGGGTACTACCTGAATCAATCAACACTATTACCTTTTTCTTCTTGATATGTCCTTCTATCTTGAGAGTTTGAGGAGTGGTAATTCCTGCCAATGCATTACACGATATAGTCGGACTCATTTCTTCCTTTTCTTGGGTTGGTTCCTGGTGTATATCCTCTTCTTGTTCATTTTCTTCTTCCTCTTCACAATCTATGTAAAATAATTTCTTCTCAGCACACTTATGACCTTTAGTGTATTTGCTATCACAACTGTAGCAAAGCCCTTTTGCTCTTTTTTCTTCCATTTGTTGTGGTGTCAACCTTGTAGGTTGTGGAAATCTAGGCGTAGCAACACTTCCTTCTTTATAGAAGTGAGTGGTAGGCTTCCTTGTCGCCATAATTTTACATTCAATTTTTCTTGCCAACCTGAATGCCTTCTCCAATGAATCAGGTTCCAAAATGCGAACTTCATGTTGGATGTTATCCTTTAAAGTACATATGAAGAGATCAATCCTGTGTTCCTCTGGAATATCAGTTACCCTTATATTCAATTTTTGGAAGTCCTCAATGTGCTCCCCCACTAAACCCTTTTGTTTGAGATTTATCAATTGGCTAAGGAAGGTGTTGCTCTTTGTATCCTCATAATGTGCTATCATTTCCTCCGTAAAAATTGACCAAGTGACAATTTTTTTACGGGAGCAAAGCCATCGATACCATACAAATGTATTTTGTTCTAAATGTAAAGTTGCAATGCGTACCTTTTGTGTGTTTTGCACATTATTGAGATCCAAATATTGCTCCATCTATAGTATCCATGTTACGGGATCCTTGCCATCAAACTTCCTCATATCCATCTTTGGAATATGGTGGTTCTTCCGTCCAACATTAGAGTTTATGAAATCATGATTAACATTTATTTTGTTCTCTTCATTAGTTTCCTCTACTATCTTTTCGCCATTAGGAAACATTTCTTGTATCAACTTTGCGAAACCTTCGATATCTACTTTTATGTTTTCCATTTTTTCATCGATCTTAGCTTCCATGCCATCCATCTTAGCTTCCATGCCCACTTACATGCCTTCTATCTTAGCTTCCACACCTTTCTTCAAACCATCCATCTTAGTTTCCACGCCTTTCTTCAAAACTTCCATTTCATTTTTTGTTGCTCTTTGCGATAGCGAATTTTGGTGCACTTGCTCTTGTAATTTTGATATCTCATGTTGTGTTTCTTCTTCTTCATGAATCATAGTAGAGCCTTCTGAAGGCTTAATGGGTGTTGAATTATTTTTTGGGGCCATTTTAGAACCCAATACTGATATCTATTCTTCAATATGCCCTTGGAATAAATTCCAACTAATTTTTTTTTAAACGAGACTAATGTAATTTGAAAAAAAATACACACATTTTTCTTGCTTTTGAGGAGTGCGATATTGAAACTGAATTATCTCTATGATTTCGGATCTTCAATATCTGAAATTTGGTACTGAGGTAGCCCTCTGAATCCTCTTTGGAATGCCACAAGTCTGACCTAATTTGGATTCTTGAAGACAAATTTGTGCCCAATCTCCTACGATGACCTAATTATGGACTGGTGCAATAGAGCGAACTTGTATGACTTTCCATGTGTCACTGCTTCCTCCTTCGGCTCTAAAATTGATAGATAGGAAACCAAATTCTATGTGCTTGCATCCACATTTTATAGAATTCCAATCCGATGCTCAGAGAGAGAGTTATGAAGATTTTCCCACGATCACCTCTTTGAGATGAAATTCAGGAGCTTGAAAAAGTCCTAACTTCCACAGACCATATCTTTGCAAATATTGTGAACCAAGATCTGAAATTTTTCGATGATGTTCCTTAGGAGTTCGGATTCGCGCTCTAAAAATTTTAGATTCTGAGCCTTCGTATAAAAAACATTATAGTGAAACTTCCGCGATGACTTGTTTAGGTTAAATTGAGGAGCCTGCAAAAAGACCTAACTTCCACAGATTATATCTCCGAAAATGTTGTGAACCAAGCTCTGAAATTTTGCGGTGATGTTCCTCACGATTTTGGCTTCATACTCTAAAAATTTCAGCTTCTGAACCTTCGTAGAAAAAACGTTATAGCGAAAATGTCACGATGACTTGTTTGGAGCAGCGAAACCCTAGAATCCAAGGCTTTGATACCAAATGTTGTGAAACCAGCTCCAAAAATAGAAGAAAAGAGATATCAATTTCTTATAAATAAGCCACTTCGAAGGGTAAACCTCCAATGCACTACATAAATGAACAATTTCTTGGATGATACAAATTACAAAACCTCCTTTCTATATATTGGAGTCCATGAGGCCATAATGTAATCCTAGTGGGCCACAATGTAATCCTAGCCGACCTAACAATAACAATGTAAGGGCACAATAATAACAATATTGGGGTTACAGGGGGCTACAATAATAACAATAAGGGGGCTATACTAATAAAAATAAGGGGCTAAACTACTGTTATAGGGACCTAACAAAATATGATATGTTGAAATATTGTTTGAATTTTGAGTTGCAAAGAAAGAAAGAGAATATGGCCTCTAAGGAAATAATTTTTGTAAGCTCCTAATAGAGGAATAACATATAAGGAATGTAGATAAAGCAAATTTGAAGATACAAACTAGGGATTGATAGGTAAATGCATAGGATAGCTTGAAGAGAAACAAATTGGATCAGAAATTAAGAAAAAATATATAGACAACAACAACTGTGGATCTGAGTTTGAAAATTTATGAAAATGAGCTCTTCGATATGGTTCTAATCCATAAAATAACGTAGATATTCCACTGGACAGTTCGTAACAACATATCTGATAATAATATATTAAAATACTAAAATTTTACACTATTACAGTTCTATTAAAATTTATAGATTGATAGATTTAACTGTAATGAGTGCATGCATGTGAATGGAAATTATGCAAAAAAGTAGAGAACGAGAAAATAATCTCACACACACACATAATACACAATATTTTCTCTTTGGGAAACCATTTCGAGAAAAAAACCAGCTAGAAGGTGATGTCACTTCGCTCTCTTTCTCTATCTGGAAATATGGCTGCAGGTACAAACAAGTAACAACTACGGCATGTGGGCTGCTACAGTGCACAAATCCCCTCTATGTGCTTTACCTCCTTTCTCTCTTGGATATTACTAAGCTATGGAACAAATTTCTCTCTAAAGAATGGAATGCCTCTTCCCTCTAATGGCTTGGTTATAACACAACCCGATAGCCTACAAGTGGTTAATTTTGACTACAGCAACTCTTAACTAAAGTTAAAATATAGACTCTTTTATATTATTTTACATCATAATCATGTGGCTAGCCCTTGTTCCATGAATAATGGGGGGCTGATGCAGCATCCTCTCGAACTATAGTTGTGAAAACAGGAAGGTTAAATTCTGAGTGGCATAACTTTTGCATACAGACTCTGATTGACGTGATTCTTGGGTCGTTAGAAAGATCTATGTGTGTAGAATAGCTTTTTAAGTGTTGCAACATGTAAGCACCAATTTTTTACCCCCAAAAAACATCATTTGATGTCTCAAAAGTCTCCTGGAAGGTTTCAAACCCAGTTTTTCCAAATTGGGCCTCGTTAGTAAAAATGGTCTCGTGTGCTGATTCCTCCACTTTTTCCACTCCAAATGCATCGAGATAGATGGAAAAAAATATAATGATCCAATTTGGATCAGGTCTTGGTTTTTCTAAGATCCTAAGAATTTGATTTTTGAGCCAATAAGGATCCACCTGGATCATCAGAGGATAAATCCACGGAAGACATGTGGAGTTTTTCAATTTAAATATGGAGTATGTAAATATAAGATGTTGAGATATTGTTTGAATTCTAAGTTGCAAAGAAAGAAATATAATATGGTCTCCAAGGAAACAATGTTTGTAACTATATAATAGAGGAATAACATATAAGGACTATAGATAAAGAAAAGTTGAAGATACAAAGCACAGATTTATAGGTGAAAGCATAGGGGAGCTTGAAGAGAAACAAATTGGATCAGAAATGAAGAAAAAATATATAGAAAACAACACTTGTGTACTTGGGTTTGAAAATGTATTAAAAAGGGATCTAATAGGCAGCTCATATTGGTGCCTACATTTCTTAGGGGTTTGGTGCCTCATTCTTGTCAGTGCTAGTAAAACATTTCAGGGGATTTGTACCTCCTTCTAGCTAGTGCTAGTAAATCAATGTAGCAATAGGTTGGGCCTACAAGATCAATCAATAATAATAAAAATTTATATATATATATATATATATATATGATGTATTTTTATGTTGATCATGTGATTGATATAATATTAACATTGAAGTGTTTTAATTGGTTAAGATTGGATATTATACTTATTCACCCTCCCCCCACACTATTTCAATATAATCATATTTTCAACATCAAGAAAGAATACATCTAGTTGTGCTTGTTGCTTTTCTATATGTGATGCCTTTTAGGCTATCATAGAAAGTAGTTGATGTCCTTATCCTTTCATGGTGAGATTATCCATGATTCCTCATTGATGGATTACCATTTTGTCGTCTTTTTTCTACAAAAACATTCTCTTTTTGCCTCTAATATATACTCATTCTTCCTTCTTATGCTGCATAAAAGACTCTTCCTTTCCCTTATTATTATTTTTCACAAAAGCATATATATTTACCATTTGCTCTCTTATTTTATTTTATGGTTAAGCATTAAGGTGTATTTTGAAATTATTTACATTTTTGTACATAATATGTAATGAATGCTCAAGATTTTCTAATCTAATTACTATGAGGATGGTCACATGTAGGTGTACCTCTAGGTTAGCACACAAATTCAACCATACTTAAAACCTACAGGTGGATCTCTATGTAAACACTTTAGTTATACATGCGCAAGGGATACCCATCAAACTCTATCAACAAGTAATCATGACGGTTTTCATTGGCATTGTCATCATCAGATGTTGGCTAGGGTTCTATCATTGGTAATACCCTTAGATATAGTTGCTAGAATCTTGTTATATGCCCCAATGGTTTTGCATCAGCACACATGAGCACTCAGTGTCACTTGAACCACCTACAGATCGAGCCAAGCATCAATTCGAGGTATCTCACAATTGGACAATCATGTGACGATCTTTAAGTCATTATAACTGGAAGAATCTTGTGAGTTACAAACTAAAGTTGAATCCACCAATTGGTGCAAAGGATTTTAACACCCTATTCAACTGATTAATGAACTAATGGTTGCTTGTTAGACCACTTGTGTTACAGAGACAAATATAATTGTAATTGTTTTAAAATTTTGTATGTTTGTTTTAAATTGTAATTGAGTTTTGAGGGGCCCTATTACTACATTTATGGAGTTGGAAGGCCTCTTTCTCATGTATGCATATGTACATACAAAACCTTGAGGGAGCCCTCAAATTATATCCCCAGGTAATCAAGAGGGATTTCATTGGCATTATCATCATCAGATGTTGGCTAGGGTTCTATCATTGGAAATCCCCTCAAACATATATGTGAGAATACTGTTATATGCCCCAATGGTTATGAATAAGTGTGCATGATAACTTAGTGTCACTCGAACCACCTATAGATAGAGCCAAGCATTAACTCAAGGTATATCATGGTTACATAACCATGTCATGATTTTGAACTCATTAGAAATTGGAAGAAGCTTGTGAGTTGAAAACTAAAGCTAAATCCACCAAGTGATCTAGAGGAGTTTAACACCCTAGTCAACCAAATAATGAATCGATAGTTGGTTGTTAAAACCACTTGGATTATAGAGCCAATTATGATTGTAATTCTTTTAAAATTTTGTATGTTTGTTTTGAATTGTAATTGAGTTTAGAGGGGCCCTACTACATTTATGGAGTTGGAAGGCCTCCTTATTGTGTGTGTCCTTTTATATGTATGTATGTATGTATGTATACAATAATCCTCTTAGACAAAAGAATGTTATTAGTATATATGTAAAAGAACTCTTGTTCCACAAAAATAATATAATAATTATCCCATTTATATTTATGTGTTGGTATTTTGACTTTATGTTTGCCTTATGAAATAACTCTATCCTAGTGATTTTGTAAGCACTTGCATAGGACAAACCTTAAGGGGGCACACTCAAGGCAAGGTGATTTTCTTTTGGTAGAAATATTTACTTGTGAGTTACTTTTATGCTGATGTGATTTAATTACTTTTATTTCATCAATTTATTTTAGTTTCTATGTGTCGGTTTATGTTTTAAGATTTTTGTAGGTTAGTTCTGGAATTAGAGTGTTATGGAATCACCCTATTCTTGATTATGTTTCGTCAATAGAGTTAAGTGGTGGAAGTCATGGGAATAGTTCCCAAGGGCTTCACTATGTGAGGTGTCATCAACTAGGTTGGGGATCTAGAACATTGTTGACTCCTTTTTGCTTATGTTTTAATATATATGTGTGTTTGACATTGTTTCTATTTAATTTGTATGCCGAGTAGACTAGATTGTATGGTAGTGGGTTTGATTAAAGAAAATTCATCTTTCTATGTATACTGCACCGAGTGCCTCGCAAGATCATATATGTCTTTGGGTTGATAATTAAATGATTGTGTAGTATTAGTGAACCCAACAATAGGAAAAAACATATACACATCATCATTTTTGGCATCATTTCCAGGGAGACACTCAAAGAACTAGTATTTTTCTTTAAAATTGTTAAAGGAAATATACTAGATCAAAATAACCCTAGGGAATTGTCGAGTACCCCTTTGATAACCTTATTCAAAGTATCCTGCATTAGGTCATGTTATATGCATGAGAAAGAATGAGGTTAAGAATATTCTTATGGCACAATAGGAGCCACCCACTATACTAACACATTAGTAGGCAAATGAGGTATTCCTCCAAGTGGTCCAAAAGACATGACCTAAGAATCCAAAAGAACATATAAAATCCAATATAGTAAGTGATCCTTCCAAACTTAAGTCAAAAACCAACGCAGTCATTGATACCATGACTTTAGGACCTCCAAGTATAAGACTGAAAATCCTTTAAGAGAACCAAAACCTTCAGTAAAATCAAACAAATTATATTTTTGGGAAAACATATACGGGGGAGGAAGTAGAAGGGACGAAATAGAAGGAATCAATCATTTTTCAATTCCCTATTCAAGATCCTGATGTATTGGTTCAAATGAAGAACATTCAACCTTTTTCTCTTATTAATTTTTGAGGGTTGGCTAGCAAAGACCTGAATGCCTTTCTCTTTGAGCTTATTGTCCTTGTCCATAATTATGACCACTCCTATGATTCCAAAAAATTGAAACTCTTTCCATCCACCCTAAAAGATGCAGCTTTACATTGGTTTATGGGTCTAGGAGGAACCTCCATTTAGACATGGAATTAGATGAGGAAGAAATTTTTGGAAACATACCGAGACTATGCAAATTAGGGGATATTATGGAAGAGATATTTAAGATGACACAACGATATGATGAAAGTATAGAAGACTATGTTGAGAGGTTCCAATATAATCTTACGATAACCAAATATAATGCATTAGATCTTGAGACTATGTAGATAATCTTTCATAGAGGATTTAGAGAAGACTATATTGATATCTTGAATCTCATGGGGACTGGAGACATTTTACAGATTTAATATGATGTAATCTATGACTTTTTTAGATGACATTCACATGGTAGTTCAAAATATGGGAGAAGTTATTGAGACTTAACATATAGAATTTTAAAATCATTTGAATTAGGGGTTACCAACGCTGAACTAGGGAACTTACTTTTTAAAATTGATATACTTAGTACCCTTACCTCTCAAATAGATATCTTATAGGAAAATAAGAAGGAAGAGGCAAAATTAAGTAGAACCATGCCACCCAAAGCTATCCTTCATTACCATAACTTAAAGTAGTGTATCAAGGGGCCAATGAGGAAACTAGGAAAATTCATTTTGTAGCTCAAAAGAAACCTTGGACACCATGACCATCTAGCATAGTATAATAACCATATCAACGTTTCACCCCATACCAATACCCACCTCAAGGTTGGTATCCCTCTATTCCATGGCAATAATGTCCTATCCAAAATTGATCATGGCTATAGGGATGGTGAGGAGCTTGCTCCTTTGGAACTATGCCACTACAAGCTCAATAATATCCTCCTCAGTCACAACCAAAATATCTTCAATTATTATTTAATCATCCCCCTCAAAAACACCATAGCTACCTGCCCAACTTGTTCCTAACCCAAATAATAAATTATTATAGCCTACCTATAATGATGAGCTACCAATTTTTCCAGTTTATGGCATCTTTCATATGGATTGTAAAGATATTCACGTACATTTTGGAAAGGTGATTAGTAATCCAACTACCACCATCATTCAGGAATGAGATGATGAAGAAGTTTTTGAAATGAACAATAAAGTAAATAATTCCTCTAAAATAATGCGAGTTACTCCCTTAGAAAAACAACATTAAAGATCCATTACAAACCCCCCATATCTAGAAATATTGTTTCTAGAAAACTCTCCTACTCAACCAAAATTTGATTTCTTATGGGAACTCAAAAATGTATCTATTAAGATTCCTTTGTTTCAAGCCATTAAGGATGTTCTAATTTATGCTAAGGATGTTAAGGAACTCTACTTAAAGAAACCAGGTAGGAGAAATAAATATCTCAATATTGTCCATGTAATTGGAAAACTAGTTGATTTAATGTTAGGAAAAATATTCATAGCTAAGTATGTAGACCCTAGAACTAGAATTGTTAGTGTTAATATAAATAATAATTCTATACCTAATAATTTAATAGACTTATGGGAAACCATCAATGTACGATGAAAGAAACTATGGAAAAGCTCCATTTTTCTAGGCTACGACCAAAACCTAAAATCCTCAATTAGCAAATAGGTCCATGGTAAAGCTAGAAGGAGTGCTCAAGAATATCATAATTTCCACGGATTCATGGGAAAGCGCACCCCCCCCCCTCGATTTTATGGTTATACAACCCAAAGCCAATTTAGGAGGATACCCATTAATTCTAGGTAGACAATGCTTAACAACCGCTATTGCATATATCAACTATAGATTGGGAGAAATGACTACCTCCCATGGGGATTCTTCTAAGAAGCCGACTCTTTATCCTCCTGAAAAACCTTCCCCTACTCAAGAGGAACCTCCTTTGCTTGAATATAATGATGAGGATTTCCTTCAAGCTCTCTTGAATCTAAATCAAGAAACAATATTTAAAGAGCATACCAAGGATGATTTGATTCATATTGTTTTAACACATCCTCATATATATGTTCATCCAGAATTTGGGTAAATGTTACCATAAAATTCCCAAGAAATTTGAAATAAATTAACACAACCCAACCCCATGATTTACTTAAGTACCATAATAAAAAACCACGGCTCAACTGTTGAAACCTATCTCGGAAAAACTTTAAATATTAACAACATTCTAGAATCTTCTCAACAAGAACAACTCATTAAGATGCCACGTTCATCAATGGTGGGGACACGAGGATGATATCTAAAACTTGATTAACACCCTACTAACACAAACTTTTATTTTTAAATAAAAATATCTTACTCGCCCCTTTCACAATGCTCTTGAAACGATGTGATCACGGGGCCAAACCCGTGGGGTAAGCTTCCAATTTTAAATGCGTTTGAATTTCCCATGTTAGGGTTTGAGCTTCATTTAGGCATTCATCGCAAGGGTTTGAGAGGAAAATGTTGAGCAAGGGTTTCGACCTTGTGGCCGCCTGCAACTCTGACTAGTTGTTTGATTGTGTGTGTCGAACTTGATTTCTTCTTTGTGGAGCTTCCATCCTCACGAAAAAATATGTGATCTGCTTGGTAACATTGGAACTTATTTTCTCGTCATTCTTCTACCTCTGTCCACCGTTTTCAGTACTCTGACTGTGGTTTTAAAACTTGTCTTTTGTGCATTCAACAGGTGTTAATCTCATTCCTAGGTAGCTCAACTTCTATTTCTAACTTCGTGTTCATTCTTATTATTACTCGTTTTGCCTTATGTTGTAGCTCCCTACAACACCCTCCAAAAAAAGACCACCTTTTCAAATTTTTGAGCCCTCAAAACTAAAGAGAAATCAAGAGTCACCAAGTCGCCAAGTCGCAGTTAAAACAGCTTCGATGAAAAACCGCGACCTAGCGACTCGCGATCAGCGACCTTCAGTCGCCAAAGTCGCAAATCCCCAAATTTAATGGAAAATGCACCCAATACCCACTTTTTTTCTGTGTCGCCAAGCGTCGTGTCGCAAGGTCGCAATTATACAATTTTCGTAAAAAGGATGACCCTGGCACCTCAAAGGACCCTGTGTCGCCAGGTCGCAAGGTCACAAAACTATGAAATTAACTGATTTGCGACCCAGCGACTCGCATTTATTGCCCGCACATGCGACCTTCTATATATGAGGTCGCGAGTCTGCGTATTTACATTCACAACAGATTTCAGAAGAAACGCTCCACAGCCAACCGGCGTTTTTCCCCGGGGTAAGTTGCCATTTCTTCCGTTGAACTCAATTTGATGCTTTTCTTACCAAACCCATGTCCCCTTAGGCCTTTAAATTGCCATTTGTCCTAGATTTTTATATTTGAGGTTTTATGAATCTCGTTTTCACATAATTGTCCAAACCTCTACCGATCAAGCGATTCACACCTTCATGGCATCATCCTTACATTAAAATATTGCCACACCCAATTGAATCGTCTAACTTGTAAACTCCTAAGAGGAGGAGAAAAGGAGGTTCAAGGCCGTGCGCTGGCCAGAACTTCTTGAAGCCATATTGCGATTTCACCCACGACCTAGTCGCGAGGTCGCAAAGTCGCATTTTCTCCAATTCTCCGGGATTTACCCTCGCGACCCACGACCTGTCGCGAGGTCGCAAGGACGCATCTTCTCCAAATTTTCCAGAGACTGCGACTCCACGACCCAAAATGACTCTTCGGTCGCGAGGTCGCGCCCGGACTCCGTTCAATCCGCGACCCAAACACCCAAAGAGTCTGGCTTTGCATGTGGCATGCCTAAATTTCATCACTAAACTGTAACTGGTTTTATATCACCATGTCGTTCTTATCGTGGGATTCCTTTATGAATTTGACAGGTGAAATTCAAGAAGACATAGAGTGCATACCTGTGTTATCAGATTCTAGTGACATGGCGCCCCCGCTATCTCGGAGGAAGGACAAGAAACTAGTGGAAGATATTGATGAGCTGGAAGTAGTGTCCCCACCCCCAATATGCAGGGATACACTATGTACGTTTACAAAACACGACAGCATGCGATGGTACCAAGTATATCATGAGTTCGCCATACCGGAAGAGGAATGTCCAGAAGATCTCCCAGACCGGGAAATATACTTGGCGGTGAAGAAGTCCAAACTACATCTGGCAGGGGCGCATCCAGCCATATTCCCATGTCCAGAGGTTATAGATTGGATCATACAAAAGACGGACCCCAAGAAGTTTGTGATCCTGGACAGCAAAGGCAGAGCTTTCGCTACGCTGGTAGGCGCGGATGCTCACGTTTATTACTCACTGCCTCGCCTAGATGAGCATTTCTCTCAAGAATGGGCTATTGCTCACGCCGTTCCGATAGTGACAATGGTGGGAGGAGCCCGAGAAGTTCAAGGTCAAGAAAGACCAAGAATACCCGGTGGCGAGCCTGAGGAAGGTTTACAAATTGGTTGCCACCATGCTTTGCAGACTTTACGGGCGCCCAGATTGCTCCACTTTCAGCGGCAGTTGGGCTACTATCATGGAGTATGTGACAACATATGGCACCCGTTTCAACTGGGCCGACATATTGATGACTTCGATGCAGACCAACTTGAACGCGGCATTGGCCCCAGATGAAGGAATGCCTGCCGAATTTTACATGGCCTCTTACCTACTAGATGCTGTCTGCGCCAGAGTACAGTTTGAGGGATGGGCGCACAACTGGGATTCCAAGCAGTCGCGCTCAATTCATCTACAACTCAAGGTATTTTGGGAGTCCAAATACAAACAGGATATTGATCAGATTTCCCAAGTATTTATCCCCTCTATGTACAGACATTTATTTGGCCAAGACGCCCCCTGCATGTCGTGGCGGGCCAAGGAGACTCTAGTCAAAGTGGCGCACTGGTTCCCTTTCCCTGGGTACACCTTCATCCGAGTCTTTGGAACTTACAAGGCACCACATGCTATGCCTCGCTTTGTGACAGACAAAATGCTTATTCAGGAGGTATGCTTTCAAATGTCACACGGATTCTCCAGCATCCTGTCCAAAGGAAAAAAGAAGCCATGGCCTACGCTACCCCTCACCATTGGTGCATACACAGTTAAAGACTTCAGGGAAGTAGCAGCAGAAGCAGAAGTAATGAGAAGTTATCAGCTCGGGGCGCTTGAACACCGAACCTATGACCCAGAGAAAATAGTTCCTGAACACTGCTTGAGAGCTAAATTCAAGTGGACTTATCAGCATCTTGAGCGCCCGGCGGAAGATGAGAGAAGGAACTGGTATAATGCTGAAAGACAAATTTCCCCGGGAGCAGACGTGGTCCAAGAAGACCCAGATGATCAGAGCTTAGAAGACAGAAGTCGTCAGTTAGGAGGTTCCTCTTCCTCTTTACCAAAGAAATCTCGAACCAACACAGGGCTTATTCCATCAATCAAACAAAAGGAAGCAGAGGCAAAAGCCCAGCAAGAAAGGGATAAGAATCTAAAAGAGGATGATGAAGCACACCAAAAGAGTGCAACAGCAACACAAAAGAAGAAGCAAGCCAAAGAGGCCAGGAAAGAAAAAGAGGGCAAGGAGGCACAGGCCGCAGCAGAACGGGCACTTAAGGCAGAGCTGGACAAAGAAGAGGCTGAACGCCAAAAGAAAGCCGAACAGGCTGCTGCAGCTGAGCAGAAGAAGAAGGCCGAAACAGAAGCAGCAGCAGAAGCTGAACACCGGCGGAAGGAAGAAGAATAAAAGAACACAGAGGAAAGGGAGGATGACATGCTAGACGACCTTGAGGTGACTCCCCTCGATATACCTCTGGGCCGTACCAAACTCCCTGACGTTAGATCGCCCCAGGGACAGGAAGAATATGTGTTTGACCTGACCAGACTCACATTCGACCAGTTTTCGTTCAAAATCCGGCAAGAGAAGAGGAGGTCATTGGCACAAAGTCCCTCTGCCGCATCCACAGTATCAACAGGCAAAGACATAGTTCTGGATACTAGGACTAATCCTGTAATGATAGCATCAGCGGGTACTGCTTTTGCCGCAGCTATGGAAGAGAATGTAACCTGAATGAGTAGAGAAATAGTATCTCTACAAAATAGACTGCACGCAGCTGAGCAACGTGAGAAGAGAGCAGAGCAAGAGAAAGCAGAATTGCAAGCAGAAGTCCAGCAACTTCGAAATCAGGCTCCACCAGTAAATGAAGTCTCGCTGGCCATCTTCAAGGAGTGCGAGGTGTTGGAAGTGACCATGAGGCAGGTATATGGTGAAATGTTCACCATCAAACAAACAGTCGCTCCACTGGCAAGAGCACGAGCGGAAACCAGGCAAAGACACGAGCAGCTCAGAGAGGCTTCCCAGGCCTTAGACAGGATGATGGGTTGGACAATACAGTACCCTCAGGCACCTGAAAATTTGCCTAAGAGGGACTGGATTCACACGCAGGATGCAAAGGTTCAACTCCGCATGGCGATGAAATCTAGAGACAAATTGTCTAAGGACCTGGACAAAGTAATGTCCTCGTACGACCACCTGATTAGTGGTATCGACTCAATGCATACGTTGCACCACATTCCATCGCTTGGGGCATTAGACGAAGAGAAAACCTGGGAACAAGTGGACCAGGACATCCAATCCTTTTTGCAACCTATCAAGCAAGCCGCTGCTGATCCAGAGCCCTCAGCATCTCAAGAGCATCTGAGTCAATTTATTGCCACTCCAGCACGGATTTATACCAAGCTTGCCTCACTTTCAAATCAGATCGCACAGAAAAGGGAAACCTTAGTACCAAATGCGTTGGAATGTGTGCACCGATTAAAGGAGGAAGTCCCTCTGGTTTCCCCCATAGCGTCAGAGTACCGGACATGGCAGGATTTTCTCAAGGAGCAACAGGTCGACGTCCCTGACATTAACATTTCGCGTCCATCTCCACAGCCCGGTAGCAGCAAGTCATGAGCAACAAGTAGAGCTAGGTCGCAAGTCGCACCAACAGGACGGGTCGCAGGTGGCACTGCCTACCTAGGTCACAAGTCGTGCATACCAGCCAAGTCGCAAGTCGCAACCTCTTCGAGGTCGCAAGGCAGCTCAACAGGCAGGCATGTGAAGAGTCGGGTAGCCCAAAGGGCAAGTTTTGTGCTATAAAGCTCCCTACGGGGAAAGTGTAAACAAGCTTTTTCTTTTTGGAACTCAAGAGCTACATTGCATTGTACTAGAAGATCATATTCTTAGACATATGAATACGAATACTTGCTAAAACCCCTTTGTCGGATGATGTGTTTTGCTGAGACAGCACTGTGTGTATTCTTTGAACAGTTTCAGAACATCTTGTGATTAATGAAACTGCATCTTCTATAATATCATTTATGCATCATGTTTATCTATGTTTATGTTAATGATGTTCAGTCTTCATTGCTTTCTAAATGAATGTTAATACCTTTGTCTATTAGCATTTCGTTTTATCTTTCAGGAAGTAAAGGGGGGATCTTGCCATTGAGAACTATTTCTTCTGTGGTCAGATACCTTGCAAGCATAACCCCAAATACGTGCCGTTAACTGTATCTCTTCGGGCGTATATGTTTTATTTATTCTCTTGCTACGCATAGTGTTGTGAACATGTTAAACACCTTAATCATGTATTTCGTATCCTGTGAATAAGTGTGTGCCCGCAGGTTTAATCAGGTTCTTTTGAGACCACAAGAGAAGGCATCTTAAGTGGTAACCGGACCCACACCCCGGATGGGATCCCTACTCCAAACGGTTTAAGGTCTAATTGGGACTTTTTACCGGGGAGATCCCCTACTGTTGGCTGGACAAATTTTCCCGTCAACAGAATTGGCGCTAGAAGGAGGGCCTGAATGGCAGCCTCCCAGCACACAACGAACATCCCATCACAAACTCCCCTAGGGGAGGTCATAAACAACGAAACTGTCCCTCCTCCTCTAGAAGATATTCCGGAGAGGGAGACTCGATATTTTGAAATCACTACGGCGCAGTTGAGAGCCTTGCACCCAGCTGCCCGCGATCTTATCAACAACTTACAGTTTACTCCAATCATGGAATACCTTGCCCATACTAGAACTCCTCTCGAGAACATCACCCGAAACGGTGCCCTTGCAAGTACCATACTCGAGCTCGTAAACCTCATGTTAGAAGACCTCGTAAATGTTGTTGAGGAAAATGACCCGATTCTCCAAGAGGGCGAAGAATTTGCTGACACCGAGCCTTTCCCTGACTCCCAGCCTAACCAGACTCGATTAAACAACAACCAGGCACACCCCCCATACGGGGATGGTGAGGAAGACAGAGGCCGAGGAAATGTAAACGGGGGAAATAGGGCTCGTAGAAATGAAGGAGATAGGAATAGAGCTCGCAGAAACGAGGAAGAAGGAAATAGAGGCCGAGGGGCCAGAGGTAGGGGAGATAGAGGCCGAAGCCAAGGAAACCAAGCTCGCAACCGTCACCCAAACCCAATAAGGCCTCCTGTAAACAACTTGGGATATCTTAGAGATTTTCTGCACCGTGGGAGACACCAAGACGAACACTCCCGTCACGAGTTAGAAGCATCGGTCTCAGGTTCGGAAGGTGAATCTGAACACCAGTTTAGGTAACATCAGCGGGCGAGAAGAGTGCAACCCCTAGCCTGGATGGCTCAATCCCCATTAAATCTTCTGGGCCCACTCCAAGATCTGCCTAGGCATCCGGAGAAACATCTCCCGAAGTTCGACCCTGAGAAAGGCACCTTAGCTGAAGATCATATCAGCAGCTTCTATTTGTCCCTGCAGATCATGAGAGTCCAATCCGATGATGTCGCATGTCGACTGTTTCCCCATACCCTCGAAAACAAGGCAGCCACATGGTATCGCTCTCTCCCCAGTGCCTCTATCACTTCATGGGACCAATTCCGTCGCACATTCCTGCATAAGTTTTCAGAAGATAAAAATCCTTCCATGCTTCTCACCGAATTGAGCACCATAAAGTGTCATAAAAAGGAAAAGGTTAAGGACTTCAACCAACGCTTCGCTACCATACTGCAGAAGTTTCCCCCCAACCTAGCGTTGGATGACTCAATCACCATTGACTACTATACCAAGGCCCTACCTAGAGACATTGCCGTGTTCGTCAAACGTGAAGCCCGCGCTACCCTTACGGCTAACTATGAGGCTGCTCTTGCCGTAGAGAAAGACATGATTTCGATAGGAGCTATCGATCATGAAGGGAGAGATGATCACAAGCCTAACACAAAAAGAGGTCAGTCCTCCACTCCTAAGACCACTGATAGGGATAGGGATGCTTTTGATTTTGAAAGCATGGAAAAAACGCTCAAGCATTTAACGAACGAAGTCACTGACCTAAGGAGAAAAGGCACCGAAGCCACAACTAGCACTAAACCACCCAAACCTTTCTTCATAAAAAGTAATCCCAACACTAACAGACCTCCGTCTAACACAAATGCTGCTCTCAATGTGGAAGAGATAGGGAAAGACAACTTCTGCTCGTTCCACCAAGCTGCCCACTCTGAGAAAACGTGCCCTCAATGGATTGGCAGCATGATAGCAGTAGTTAATCAACTTTTAGATGACCAAACTCCAGGAGATGTGACGGAGGATGATGTTTCAGATCATGATGAGGATCCACCCTCTAATGAAGAACCAGGATCTTCTATCCTTGCTTTTGACATAATCCGAGGTGGAGAAAACCTTACCCCCATTGATATCTACATGGCAGATGCTCCCAAAGATCAGCCCGTGTGGAATTATAGCCTCAGAAGCAAAGGACCAGTTCCTGAGCAATCCTATGAAGACAAGAAAAGGGCTTTCCTAAGGAAAATTCTGCCCCCAGGAAGCGGAAAACAGTCTGTCCTAGAGAAGCTTCCCAACAACACTACCCGAGCAAGTCAAAAGAGCAAATTTCCGACAGAATCCTCTAAGACCTCCGCCAAGCCTAGCCCTCAACCAGAGCCCAGCTATAACATTGTGGAAGATATGAAGAAAACAAGAGCAAACATTTCTCTCTATGATTTGGCTCGCATTACTAATCAAAAGGAGCTTATTCTTAAGGCTTTTGCGAATACTTCAGCTACGAAGACTGTGAGCAACACGTCCGCGCAAGCCGGACTAGATGGACAGTCCATAGTAAACGCCATCAATACCAACTCAAGAGGATCCACACCTCCTTTCCTTTTGTCCTTCGAGATTTTTAACTTCAATGTCCACAACTGTCTAGTCGACTCCGGTGCCTCCACAAACGTCATGCCCCTATCCGTCTGTAAAAAGCTGAACATTCGCCCAGAAAAAACTGATGCAAAGATTATACAACTTGACAGATCACAAGTACCAGCCGTAGGAGAGTTCAACAATGTCATTATCCGCTTGTCGTCAGACTATAGGTTTCATCAATGCATTGACATTGTGATTGTCGATATCCAAAAAGCATACGGCCTATTGCTTAGTAGAGATTGGTCCAGCAAATTACAAGGCTACTTCGCCACCGACTGGTCCCACTTGTGGCTTCCTTACAAGGGGCGGAATAATCAAATCAGGGTAGAGAGTGAACCCTATATGAAACACACCGTCACTGATTTGGATGCAGTTAATGAACCCATCAGCTTTGCACAAGAAGAGCTTGGCATGTGCTTTCTGGAAGCAATATTCGGGTGCTACCAAACCCCGCAGTTTTCCGTAGGCCCCGAAGTCCAATCTGAACTGGCACTTGTCACAGAAGAGCAAGTTATCCCTAACTCACCACCAGCAGGGACCCCTCCACAATCTAGTACCCCGAAGGAGCCGGAAAGTGACATGTGGACCTTGTATTATGACGGTTCCAAGACCCATGACGGAGCCGGTGCTGGTTGCATACTGCTTGACCCGCACAAGAATAGATACTTAATCTCATGCCGGCTAGAGTTCCAGTGCACCAACAACTCTGTTGAGTACGAGGCATTAATCCTCAGACTTAAAAAAGAACTGGATTTGAAGGTAAAATGTTTGCAGGTCATTGGAGATTCCGAGATTATCACCCGCCAGGTACGCAACACTATTCACTGTTTATCTTCACATTTAAAGGCGTATCAACAAGAGGTATGGCGATTGATTTCTAGTTTTGATGCATTTGGAAATAAATCTGTCCTTAGGATGCACAATGTAGAAGCAGATACTCTGGCTAATGCTGCTGCTAGATTCACTCCTTTGAGGGACGGTTTTTCTATTGAAATTATATATAAACCCTCCGTGCCAGACAACATAACTAACTTACGCGTCTTTGATGATGATCAACGGGTACTAGAGTTCATGTGTAACTCAGAAACATTCAAAGACGCCACAATAGATGAAGATGAGCACGACCAAGCTGTGCAGGAAGAGTTTGAGAAACACAGGGGGAATCCCATGCCAAAAGGAGTAGTGTCACTTGAGAAACTCTTCGATCTGCAGAGCCGTTTTCGAGGGCCCCCGAATCCCAAAGTGCAAAGCTCCATTCTGGCCCATCGACAAGTGAACTTGGGATCAGAAGATAATCCTAAGTTCGTCAACCTTGGGAAAGATTGCACCACCCAGGAGGCACAGGCGTTCACTCAACTGTTTCGCAAGTATCGGGATGTATTTGCTTGGACATATGATGACTTACGTACGTATGACACTCGAATCATCCAGCATGTTATACCCATGAAGGAAGGCGCAAAGCTGTTCCAGCAAAAGCTCAGAAAGGTACATCCTACTTTGGAACCATTGATTCTGAAAGAACTCAAGAAGCTCTTGGATGCATGAATTATTTTCAAAATCCGTCACTCTACGTGGGTATCAAATTTGGTACCCGTACGTAAGAAGTCTGGCGAAATCCGTTTGTGCGTAGATTTTCGCAATCTGAATCGTGCCTCAAACAAAGACAACTATCCAGTGCCACCCATGGAACAGATATTACAGGTCGTATCTGGGTCGGAAATTTTTTCCCTATTAGACGGTTTCTTCGGCTACAACCAAGTGCTGGTAGCTGAACCAGATAGATTGAAGACCACCTTTCGAACCAAGTGGGGAACGTTCGCATTCAGGCGTATGCCTTTTGGATTAATCAACGCAGGGGCAACCTTCCAAAGGGCCATGGATATAGCCTTCAAAGGGCTGATAGGCCAAAGTGTGGTGGTCTACTTAGATGACGTCACAGTGTTTTCAAAACACCGGGGCAACCATATACGCCACCTTAGGAAAATCTTTGAAAGATGTAGAAAATATGGAATTTCACTTAACCCGAAGAAGAGCATTTTCGCCGTGGCAGAAGGAAATTTGCTAGGTCATATCATAACTAAACAAGGTATTATCGTCGACCCAGAACGGGTAAAAGCCATTGCTCAAATTCCTCCTCCTAGGAGTAAAAAAACGATGCAATCTTTCTTGGGGAAGATCAATTTCGTAAGAAAATTTATATCAGATTTTGCACAGATAGTCAAGCCATTGCAGGAAATGATAAAAAAGAATGCTACGTTCCAATGGAACCTACCGGAAAGGGAGGCCTTTGACAAAATCAAACAGGCGATAGCTGAAGCTCCCTCCCTACAAAGTCCAGATTTTGGCAAAGATTTCATCCTGTACACCTTTGCTTCAGATTCCTCACTCGCGGCCGTCCTCACGCAGAAAGATGGTAACAATGATGAATGACCCATTTCCTTTATGAGCACCGGTCTACAGGGAGCTGAGTTAAACTATCGAGAAATTGACAAGCAAGCCTATGCGGTCTACAAGGCTGTAAAACACTTTAGGCCCTACATCTTAAAAAATCACATCACGGTTTTTGTGCCTCACCCAGCAGTCCGCTCACTTTTTGTGCAGCAAGAGCTAGGCGAAAGGCGGGGAACCTGGATGGCGTGTTTGCAAGAATACGATTTAGATTTAAAACCAGCACATACCATTAAAGGATAGGGCTTATGTCAAATGGCCGCAGAGGCTGCAAGCGCTCATAAAATTGAAGAGGAATGTTGGGAACAAGAGATCGACATGTATCAGAGCGACCATGTGCCTCAGCAAAATAGCCCTTTTAGGTATTCTGATATTTCAAGATATTTGGCCCAAGGCACCATGGACCCTGCTCTTACTGCCCGACAGAAACATGCAAGAAGACTCAACGCCGCATCTCACCAACTGATCCAAGGTAAGCTGTTCAAGAAACACCATAATGGGGTCCTGTTACGCTGCTTGGAAACTGACGAAGCGCAGAAAATCTTAACTGAGTTGCATGACGGGCCAGCTGGAGGTCACTTTTTCGGAGATACTACTGCCCATAAGATAATGCCTACAGGATACTATTGGCCTACTCTTTTCAGAGATGCACATGCATATGTTCGGAAATGAATTCAGTGCCAGAAGTTCGCCAACCGAGAAGCACGGCCAGCCGCACCCCTACTCTCAGTAGTAGTAGAGGAACCTTTCCAACAGTGGGGTTTGGATGTAATTGGTGAAATCACACCCCACTCTTCTAAACAACATCGGTATATACTTACAGCTACTGATTACTTCACCAGGTGGGTCGAGGCAACACCGTTGCGCCGAATCAACGATCAAGAGGTAATAGAATTCCTCACGCATTCCATCATGACCAGGTTTGGCATTCCGACTTCTTTAGTTTTTGATAATGCGACTTATTTCTCATCTTTTAAATTATATGATTTTGCGCTGGAAAATGGTATTATTCTGAAACATTCTGCAAATTACTACCCACAGGGAAATGGATTAGCCGAGTCCACTAACAAGAACCTTATCCGTATTATTAAGAAGACTCTGCTATCCCACCAGCGCAACTGGCACAATGCCCTTCACAATGCACTGTGGGCTGACCGTATTACTCCCAAGTACTCTTTAGGCACCTCCCCATTTTTCCTCGTGTATGGAAAAGAAGTTGTTCTCCCTTCTCATCTATCTCTCCCGGCCCTCTAGCTGTCCCAAGAATGCCATGGTACCCCGTGCCCTACCTTGCAGAACCGAATCGACACCTTGCTGAAATTGGAGGAAGAAAGGCAAAAGACCCGGGAAAAGTTTGCCATCCATCAAAGCCGAATCAAAAGATGGTTTGATAAAAAGTCCGCGGGAAACAAGATTTTTGAAGTAGGAGACCTGGTCTTTAAGTGGGATAAAGCCCATGAGGAAAAGGGGAAGCATGCCAAGTTCCAAGCACTTTGGACAGGCCCGTTCCAAATTAATGAAAAGATAGGATCACACACATTCAGATTGCGAACCCTTGATGGACGAGTCGAGGTCCTCCTGGTAAACGGGCATGACCTCAAACACTATTTCACTTAGTAGCCCGTGGAGGGCTGTCTTATTTTGTACCATAGTTCCTTTTCTCACCTTTGTTTCAAAAAAAGAAAAAAAAGAAAAATAAAAAAATAAAATAAAATAAAATAAAATAAAAGCTTAAGGAAGGATTTGTTAGAGCCACGCAAATTGGCATACTGCAACAGGTTCTGCGCTGATGGAAAGCCTTTTCCGATAAACTCAAAGATGGAAAAAGCTGACTTGTTCTCCGCACCTAAAGGTAGCATATCGCCGAGCTCGAGTCATCAAGCAGGAAAGCTTATCTCGCCAGTGTGAGAGGGTGTCCACAAAAGAGACTGCAGTGTAAGTGGTAACCAGACCAGAAGGGAAAAGAGGTACTCTAGGCTACGACAGGGTATCTGGGAAAAACCAAAGTCCTCATGACAGACCAGGAACAACCTCTCTGCAAGCAAAATAAGTCGGGATCCCTCATCCGCCCAGGCTAAATTTCCATCTCAAATAAGTGCCACAAGCACATCTCAAATAAGTGCCTCTGACACATTTAAAATAAGTGCAATAGCACACTAATAAATGGTAAAGGATCGAGAAAGGCTTCCTGCGCAGAGAGGTGATGTAATGACTCCGCCGGGGTACTGACCAGGCTCGCTGGCAGCGGAGCAACGTTCACGATTCCTAGGCAGTGACTCCGCCGGGGTCGAGAGGTTCGCTGGCAGCGGAGCAACACGATGAGGACAAAATAATCGTACCAGACCCTGTAGCCGCCTGAAGTTCTCCAACCCTTCCAGTCCGGAGACCTGATGAAATGAATTTGGTTGAATGGCACCCAAACAGGCTAGCAGATTGAGCAACCCAGCTAGGTGCCCAAAGTTAGGAGATGTCAGCCACAAGGTAAAAGAAAACAGTCAGCATAGGCCCCTCCCTCCCCCCGCCAAGACTAACCATCAGCAGAGACTCTGAGTTCGCCCAGTAAATCGCCATTTGTTGTAGCCCCTACAACACCCTCCAAAAAAACCACCATTTCAAATTTTTGGAGCCCCTAAAAAATAAATAAAGGGAAACTGCTAAGTCGCCAAGTCGCCAAGTCGCAAAGTTGAACAGTTGATGAAAACCGCGACCTAGCGACCTTGCGACCTTGCGACCTCAGGTCACCAGGTCACCAGGTCGCAAATCCCCAAATTTAATGAAAATCGCGACCCAGCTACCTAGCGACCCAGGTCGCCAAGTCGCCAGGTCGCCAAGTCACAATTTTACAATTTTCATGAAAAGCGTGACCCAGCGACCTTGCGACCCAGCGACCCCAGGTCGCCAGGTCGCAAGGTCGCAAAACTCCGAAACTAATCAACTTGCGACCCAGCGACCTGCATTTATTGCTCGCACGTGCGACTTTCTATAAAAGGGAGGTGGCAGGTCGCATTTTACACATTCAGCGATTTGTAAGAAAACGCCTCTGACAGCTCAACTGGCGCGTTTTTCTCGGGTAAGTTGCCATTTCTTCCTGCTGTTTCCATTTTGATGCTTTTCTTACCAAACCCATCTCCCCTTAGGTCTTTAAATTGTCTTTTGACTGAGCTTTTACATTTCTGAGGGTTTTATGAATCTGTTTTCTACATAATTGTACAAACCTCACTGTTTTTCTGATTCACACCTTCATGGCATCATCCCTTGCTATTAAAATACTGCCACAGCTCCACCTGGACCCAGCCAACTTGTAAATCCTCAAGAGAAAGGGGAAAAGGGGGTTCAAGGCCGCGCGCGCATAAACCCCCGGGCAAGTCATATTGCGACCTGCGACCCAGCGACCTAGTCGCGAGGTCGCCAAGTCGCATTCTCTCCAATTTCTGGGATTTTGCGACCCTGCGACCCAGCGACCTAGTCGCGAGGTCGCAAGGTCGCATATTCCAAATTTTCCAGGGATCTGCGACCTAGCGACCTAGCGACCTGGTCGCGAGGTCGCAAGGTCGCGCCCGGACTCTGTTCTTGCAATCCGCGACCCAGCGACCCAGTAGCCCAGTTTTGCATGTGGCACAGTTAAATTTCATCACTAAATTGTAACTAGTTTTTATCACCATGTCGTTCTTATCGTGGGATTCCTTTATGAATTTGACAGGTGAAATTCAAGAAGACATAGAGTGCATACCTGTGTTATCAGATTCTAGTGACATGGCGCCCCCGCTATCTCGGAGGAAGGACAAGAAAATAGTGGAAGAGATTGATGAGCTGGAGGTGGTGTCCCCACCCCCAATATACAAAGATACACTTTGTACGTTTACAAAAGACGACAGCATGAGATGGTATCAATTATATCATGAGTTCGCCATACCGGAAGAGGAATTTCCAGAAGATCTCCCAGACCGGGAAATATACTTGGCAGTGAAGAAGTCCAAACTACATCTGGCAGGGGCGCATCCAGCCATATTCCCATGTCCAGAGGTTATAGATTGGATCATACAAAAGACGGACCCCCAGAAGTTTGTGATCCGGGACAACGAAGGCAGAGCTTTCACTACGCTGGTAGGCTCTGATGCTCACATTTATTACTCACTGCCTCGCCCAGATGAGCATTTCTCTCCAGAATGGGCTGTTGCTCACGCCGTCCCGATAGTTGATACTATTAGACAGTGGTGGGAGGAGCCAGAGAAGTTCAAGGTCAAGAAAGACCAAGAGTACCCAGTGGCGAGCCTGAGGAAGGTTTACAAATTGGTTGCCGCCATGCTCTGCAGAATTTACGGGCGCCCAGATTGCTCCACCTTCAGCGGCAGTTGGGCTACTATCATGGAGTACGTGACGACATATGGCACCCGTTTCAACTGGGCCGGCATACTGATGACTTCGATGCAGACCAACTTGAACTCGGCATTGGCCCCGGATGAAGGAATGCCTACCGAATTTTACATGGCCTCTTGCCTACTAGATGTTGTCTGTGCCAGAGTACAGTTGGAGGGATGGGCGCACAACTGGGATTTCGAGCAGTCGCGCGCAATTCATCTACAACTCAAGGTATTTTGGGAGTCCAAATACAAACAGGATATTGATCAGATTTCCCAAGTATTTATCCCCTCTCTGTACAGACATTTATTTGGCCAAGACGCCCCCTGCATGTCGTGGCGGGCCAAGGAGACTCTAGTCGAAGTGGCGCACTGGTTCCCTTTCCCTGGGTACACCTTCATCCAAGTCTTTGGAACTTACAAGGCACCACATGCTATGCCTCGCTTTGTGACAGACAAAATTCTTATTCAGGAGGTATGTTTTCAAATGTCACACGGATTCTCCAGCATCCTGTCCAAAGGCAAAAAGAAGCCATGGCCCACGCTACCCCTCACCATTGGTGCATACACAGTTAAAGACTTCAGGGAAGTAGCAGCAGAAGCAGAAGTAATGAGAAGTTATCAGCTCGGGGCGCTTGAACACCGAACCTATGACCCAGAGAAAATAGTTCCTAAACACTGCTTGAGAGCTAAATTCAAGTGGACTTATCAGCATCTTGAGCGCCCGGAGGAAGAAGAGAAGGAACTGGTATAATGCTGAAAGACAAATTGCCCCGGGAGCAGACGTGGTCCAAGAAGACCCAGATGATCAGAGCTTGGAAGACAGAAGTCGTCAGTTAGGAGGTTCCTCTTCCTCTTTACCCAAGAAATCTCGAACCAACACAGGGCTTATTCCGTCCATCAAACAAAAGGAAGCAGAGGCAAAAGCCCAGCAAGAAAGGGAGAAGAAGCTAAAAGAGGATGAGGAAGCGTGCCAAAAGAGTGCAACAACAACACAAAAGAAGAAGCAGGCCAGAGAGGCCAGGAAAGAAAAAGAGGGCAAGGAGGCACAGGCCGCAGCAGAATGGGCACTTAAGGCAGAACTAGACAAAGCAGAGGCTGAACGCCAAAAGAAAGCCGAACAGGCTGCTGCAGCTGAGCAGAAGAAGAAGGCCGAAATAGAAGCAACAGCAGAAGCTGAACGCCAGCAAAAGGAGGAAGAAGAAAAGAACGCAGAACATACCTCTGGGCAGTACCAAACTCTCTGATGTTAGATCGCCCCGGGGATAGGAAGAAGATGTGTTTGACCTGACCAGACTCACATTCGATCATTTCTCGTTCAAAATCCGGCAAGAGAAGAGGAGGTCACTGGCGCAAAGTCCCTCTGCCGCATCCACAGTAGCAACGGGCAAAGACATAGTCCTTGATACTAGGACTAATCCTCTAATGATAGCATCAGCAGGTACTGCTTTCACCGTAGCTACGGAATAAAATGTAACCCGAATGAGTAGAGAAATAGTATCTCTACAAAATAGACTGCACGCAGCTGAGCAGCGCGAGAAGAGAGCAGAGCAAGAGAAAGCAGAATTGCAAGCAGAAGTCCAACAACTTCGAAACCAGGCTCCACCAGTAAATCAAGTCCCGCTGGCCATCTTCAAGGAGTGTGAGGTGTTGGAAGTGACCATGAGGCAGGTATATGGTGAAATGTTTACCATCAAACAAACAGTCGCTCCACTGGCAAGAGCACGAGCAGAAACCAGGCAAAGACACGAATAGCTCAGAGAGGCTTCCCAGGCCTTAGACAGGATGATGGGTTGGAAAATACAGTACCCTCAGGCACCTGAAAATTTTCCTAAGAGGGACTGGATTCACACGCAGGATGCAAAGGTTCAACTCCGCATGGCGATGCAATCTAGAGACAAACTGTCTAAGGACCTGGACAAAGTAATGTCCTCGTACGACCACCTGATTAGTGGTATCGACTCAATGCATACGTTGCACCACATTCCATCGCTTGGGGCATTAGACGAAGAGAAAACCTGGGAACAAGTGGACCAGGACATCCAATCCTTTTTGCAACCTATCAAGCAAGCCGCTGCTGATCCAGAGCCCTCAGCATCTCAAGAGCATCTGAGTCAATTTATTGCCACTCCAGCGCGGATTTATACCAAGCTTGCCTCGCTTTCAAATCAGATCGCACAGAAAAGGGAAACCTTAGTACCAAATGCGTTGGAATGTGTGCACCGATTAAAGGAGGAAGTCCCTTTGGTTTCCCCCATAGCGTCAGAGTACCGGACATGGCAGGATTTTCTCAAGGAGCAACAGGTCGACGTCCCTGACATTAACATTTCGCGTCCATCTCCACAGCCCGGTAGCAGCAAGTCATGAGCATCAAGTAGAGCTAGGTCGCAAGTCGCACCAACAGGACGGGTCGCAGGTCGCACTGCCTACCTAGGTCGCAAGTCGCGCATACCACCCAGGTCGCAAGTCGCAACCTCTTCGAGGTCGCAAGGCAGCTCAACAGGCAGGAATGTGAAGAGTCGGGAAGCCCAAAGGGCACGTTTTGTGCTATAAAGCTCTCTACGTGGAAAGTGTAAACAGGCTTTTTCTTTTTGGAACTCAAGAGCTACATTGCATTGTACTAGAAGATCATATTCTTAGACATATGAATACGAATACTTGCTAAAACCCCTTTGTCGGATGATGTGTTTTGCTGAGACAGCACTGTGTGTATTCTTTGAACAGTTTCAGAACATCTTGTGATTAATGAAACTGCATCTTCTATAATATCATTTATGCATCATGTTTATCTATGTTTGTGTTAATGACGTTTAGTCTTCATTGCTTTCTAAATGAATGTTAATACCTTTGTCTATTAGCATTTTGTTTTATCTTTCATGAAGTAAAGGGGGGATCTTGCCATTGAGAACTATTTCTTCTGTGGTCAAATACCTTGCAAGCATAACCCCAAAGACGTGCCGTTAACTGTATCTCTTCGGGCGTATATGTTTTATTTATTCTCTTGCTACGCATAGTGTTGTGAACATGTTAAACACCTCAATCATGTATTTCGTATTCTATGAATAAGTGTGTGCCCGCAGGTTTAATCAGGTTCTTTTGAGACCACAAGAGAAGGCATCTTAAGCGGTAACCGGACCCACACCCCGGATGGGATCCCTACTCCAAACGGTTTAAGGTCTAATTGGGACTTTTTACCGGGGAGATCCCCTACTGTTGGCTGGACAAATTTGCCCGTCAACACAGCCCTAGAAAACCCGCAAAAGCCGCAAGAAAATAACAACACCACAAAGCAAAAGGACACAGGATAGTGGTGTGAGTTCCATAAGAGCTCCTCCCACAACATAAGTGAGTGTCGGGCCAAGCACTCACTGGTGGCCGAGCTGAAGGCTTCTAAATCAGATGCATGCTTCGAATCTAAATCAGAATCGGACAAAGGGAATGAAAAATTGAAGCATATTATCGACGTGGAACCCAACACCACTGTTGCCACCATGAAGATCCAGAAGGAGGAACCAAAATATCTAGAGGAGCGGGAGTGCCTCTTCCATTCTCGAATGTGGGTAAATGGTTCCCCGCTAAAGTTAATTGTTGACAACATGAGCCAAAATAACCTCATCTCAGCAGAGGTCATGAAGTGGCTAGGCTTTCTGAACATAACACACCCACAACCATGCACAATCGAGTGGCTTCACCAAGGACGAGATCTTTGCGTCAGATAGTAGTGTCACATTCCCTACAGCATCAAGCCCTTCATAGATGAGGTATTATGTGAGATTTCTCCTCTTGATGTTTCTAATGTATTATTAGGACAACCATACTTGTCGAAGGAACATGCGGTGTATGAGTTCAGGCCTCATTTTTTTAATGTTACTTTGGACAATAATTTGTATAGGATACCAGAGGTAGCACCACCTACCACCATCTCTTTGGTTACTACAAAAAAGTGCACTAAGCTCATTTCCAAAAATATGAAATTTGTTTTCCTAATGATCCGCCCTCAGGGCAAGAAGAATATTCTAGCCATGACCTCCAGACAGGGCTCCTCCACACGACAACAACAGATAGACAAGGTAGTGGAGAAGTACTAGGACATATTCACCTCACCCACACGGGTGCCCCTACACAGCCAGGTCAATCACTCCATCGATCTGACCCCAAGTGCACCGCTGCCCGATGGACCAATCTATCAGCGCTTTTTTCAGGAGAACAACGAAATCAAGAGGAAGGTTCAGGAGCTTCTATAGAAAGGTCAAATCTGACTGAGTTTGTCATCATGTGGGAGCCCGATCATGTTGGTGAAGGAGAAGGATGGGTCTTGGAAACTCTGTATTAACTATCGAGCACTAAACAAGATAATTGTTTGGAATAGGCACCTGATCCCATGGATTGATGTACTTGTGGACCAACTCAAGGGTACAAAATATTTGAGCAAGATTAGCTTGAAGTCCGGGTATCACCAGGTACCAATCTCACCCTCTTATGTGTGGAAGACTACCTTAAAATCCTAGGAGGGCCTTTTAGAATATTTGGTCAAGCCTTTCGGGTTGACGAATGATCTCGCAACCTTCATAAGGCTGATGGACGACATCTTGAATCCATTCAACAACTCATTTTTAGTGTTGTACTTGGATCACATCCTGATCTTCAGCCAGGCATGGGAAGAGTACCTCCACGACATCCGACAGGTCCTCCAAACACTGCGGCAACACAAGTTGTGTGCCAATTTAGAGAAGTGATATTTTGGCATGGCCCAGGTTTAGTATCTAGGATAAATTATTGATGAGTGGGGGGTGCACCTGGATCCAGCCAAGATCCAACTCATTTGAGATTGGCTAGCCCCAACCACTCTAATAGAGCTCCACAATTTTCTGGGTCTTTCCAATTTCTACCATGGGTTTGTGTTGGTATTCTCTGATAGCACTTGGCCCTTCAGTGAAGCACCAAGGGGGGAGCGAAAGAAAAATCTTTTTGGTCTGAATCTCAAGAGCAGGAATTCGTAGAGTTGAAACATTACCTTTTTTATACATAAGTAATCACATTACCAGACTTGCAACAGTAATTTGAGATCAAGACAAATGCATCTAACTATGTTATTGGGGCAGTTCTTAGTCAAGAGGGAATTCTAGTGGCATATCATAGTGAGACACTTTCCGACACAATTAGAAAGTATCCCACTAATGACAAAGAAATGTATTACATTGTGAAAGCTTGTAGAAAATTGAATAATTACATTTTGGGGAAGGAGACAGTCATCCACATAGACCACCGACCCCTACAGTTCATACAGACACAGGGGAAGTTGCAAAACGATCACCACCAAGAGTGGTCCACAAACCTGCAACAATTTCATTTCAACATAAAGTATAAGAAGTGTTGAACCATTAATTTTTCAAACTGCCTCAACCAACCATCAATCGTGGCGCTAACCATTTTGTTCAACTCTTCTGGGCACGAGACTTTAGAATGGCCGCTTCTATACAAAAGCGATCCAAAATTCAGCCATGCATACAAGACGCTCTTAGAGGTTAAGCAAGTTCCAAATTTTCAACTCCAGGATGTCCTGATAAGTCACCTGGGACACCTTTGTGTTCCTTCAAGCGAGCTTGCTTATATGATTTGGGAAGTGCACTATAGTCGAGTCATTGGGCATTTCGGGGTCGAGAAAACAATGGAAGTATTGCAAAAGTATTTCTATTGGCTGAATCTTTGATAGGAAGTCGGGAAGTACATCGGTCATGCACTACCTGCGCCATTGCCCAAACCAACCATCATGAAGCAATGCCTCTATAATCCACTTCCTACCCTTAGTCTACCTTTGGAATCCATATCCATCGATTACATGTCGGGCCTTCCTTCTACTAAGAACAGAAATGAATTTTTTTTGTGGTCATCGATAAATTCTTGGAGATGGAAATTATGAGGGCCTGCAAGAATAATATCACCGTAGAAGCCACTGCTAAACTCTTCTTTGAACGAGTGTGGGTACACTTTGGGATGCCACAGTCTCTCATCTCAAATTATGACAGTAATTTCCTCAGTACATTTTGGTCCAGCCACTGATTGATGTTGGACACCAAGCTCACCAAGTCCATAACTTTCCATCCCCAAACTAATGGCCAGACATAGGTTGTCAACAGGATGATCGTACACATTCTGCGCATGTACAAATCAAAGAATACATGAAAATGGGATGAGAACCTCCCCTATGTATAAAAAAGCTATAACCAGGCTCTCCACAACTCATATATCCATAGCCCCTTTCACGTGGGTTTGGGTTCCAGCCATTATACTCCACTGACATAGCTATGCCATTTGCAGCTACTCAGGAAGATTTTTCTCATGTCCAGTATAAATATGACAAGGCATACAAATTCATTGAGCGCATCCAACACATCCTCCAACAAGTTCATGACATATTGGACAAATCCAATGCTAGGTACAAGCAGTGACATGATCAAAACCGGGTGCCACACAACTTCTAGGTGGGTGACAAAGTGTGGCTACATTTGTAGAAGAAGCACCTCGTTGGACCCCACTGCAAGATTTTCCCACTCCGATATGGGCCATCAAGCATCACTAAGGCCATAGGAGACAATGTCTTCAAGCTCAGTATTCAACCATTCTATGGTTTGCACCCAATGTTTAATGTGGACCGCCATCGGCCCTACTTTCCACCTCTACTAGACACAGCCAACATGGTAGAACAAATCACACCAATAGAGTTAAACCAAGACTACATGGAACAAGCCACCACTGATCAAATCATGGATACACAGATCAAGAACACCAAAAAATAAAGGATCCATCTATATCAAGTTGTCAAAGTAGGCCAACTCCTTAAGGAAGGCAAGTTGCTCACCAAGGACCAAGTTCAACAGAAGTCTTCTCATCTCATGGAGGAACTCAACGAAATGGGGAACATTGCTTCCTAAGAGTAGAGGAATGATACAAGTGCATAATAGTGGGCATCCACCTATTCCATGGGGACCCCCTTTAGTTTTTCAGTTTCCTTAATTGTAGCACAATTTACTATTTTTAGTAGTTTTTGAGTCTTGAACTTCCGGAGCCATTTTGAGGCCCTAACCGATGTTTTTTGGAAAAAAAAAAGTAAAAAATGTCCTTTATTGACATTTCTCACTCAAAATTTGTAGTCCTCACATAGATCTTTCTAACAAGGTATTATGCATGTCAAATGAATATCATATGCCAAAGGTACGTCCCTGGGATGTTGATGTACCGATTTACCCAAACAAGGCCCATAGTTTTGGCGCTTCATCTCCTAGGGGTAGGTTTTTGGATGTTTAGGGTTTTACATTGTTTCTAAATAATAAATAGGCCTTCAAACCTAATTTTAACACGTTTTATAGGCATGTAGCGGTCACATCTCTTCTCATAGATAAGATGCCAGCGTCCTAGCCAGTTTATTTCCATTCTGTCGATAAGCATATTTCATTTATTTGATATTAATGAAATGAAGTGTTATTTCTGTTGCATATTCGTATTTACGGTTATATTCATATTATGTTGTGTTCCTGGATAAATCCAGATCAGTAATCCTGAAGAAAACTTCATGAAACACAAGATCTTATAAAGCCTCTTAAAATTTTAGAGACCATAGTTGTGGTATTCATACATAAACTCGTGTTCTATGATTTGACATGAAAAAATATGTATAATGAAAAAAAAATGATTACATCTCCATTTTGGAAGCAGGATATATGAAAATATTCATTTTGTTACAAATTTTAGAAGAGTTTCAGCCTCAAAATTCCCAATAAAGCATAAAGAAAATCCATTTCTTGACATTTTTGTAGAATAGTTTATACTTAAAGTTGTATTTGGGTTTTTTCTTGATAAGTTTGAGGTTTAATGGAAAATTTGTTGTGCCAAATTTCCATATAGCCAATCCCAATGTGATTCAACCTTGCTACTATCACAAGGAAGAGATAGGTCTCTTATCATACAATTCATGTAGGTCCTCATTTCAAGGTCCATGCCAGCTAAAGGATATTTTGGTGGGTTTGGGATCTAGATTTTGAACCTCCCTTTGGTACCTCATGTGAGGACCCAACTTAGGGTACTCTAACTAACAGTAGATTTAACCTATAAATTAGTCGTAGCAAGAAAAATATCATATTTATAACACAACAATTATTTGAAAATATCATAAAATTTGATTTTCAACATATTAAACATGTAAGGAATTTGAGTTGTAGCGATTTACATATATAAAATAACAAACAAAAGAGACATGATCCCATGGCTCGGTTGGGGTGCTCCTGTTGGGACTACCCAACTAGGAATTTCTATCAGACTTCGTAGCCCAGGAAACCTCCACCAGATTCCCTATCCCTCTGAGCCAAAGTCCAAAAAAAGCTGCCATAGTGTTTCCAAGATAAAAATCAAGCTTACACCAAAATAAATCTCCTCAATCTCTACTTCCAATCCGAGGTTTCCTATAAATCTAATTATTTTCTCACATATAAAAAATAAAGACCAATTATCCCCCTTCTCCTCTTATCCTCCTTCCCGTTATGTCTCTCCCACTCATCCACCTCAACCACCCATATTTGAGGCCATGAATACCCCTCCATCCTCTTAATTTAATGACCTTCACTTTCCTTCCCATATCTTTTCCAAAAATAAATTTGAGGTAACTTGTCAAATTTGGGAAACGAATATTAATATTTAATTTTGAAAAAAAATTGAGGAGACAACTTGTCAAATATTGGGAAATGATATATTAATATTTAATTTATAAATAAATTTGAGGAGACAACTTGTCAATCTTGGGAAATGAAATATTAATATTTAGTTCATAAATAAATTCAATCAGACAACTTTCCAAACACCGAGAAATGAATAATTGTTAAATAATAACTAATAATAAATTATTAATATTAAGTCATCTCTGTAAAATAAAATTACAGATTCAAGGGTATTTAATATTAAGTATATACCAATATAACTTAATAATTAGTATAAGTGAAAATTTTAAGGTTAATTAATCATTAATCAAGCTTAGTCGTTAATAAACCTTAGTTATTTATTTAGGCTTTACAATACTAGTGTATTCATGCGAGGTGTGGGTATGTAGCTAGCATACCCATACCTCATACGTATTTTAATAATACTTATTGGAATGAAGGAAAAAATTCAATCACTCAATAGTTAGATTAATAAGATAATATAAGATAATAGGATCATGTAGCACATTACAGTTATTATTTTAAAGCATCAATGCACTGACTTTTACAAGAGCACTAATATGCTTTAAAAGTTATATGAATTTTTATTTTCACATAAAATGACATATTAATCTAAAATTATCCTTTAGGATGCATCCACAGAAGTTACAGTAGCTCATAGTATACATATTTCGCTTAAAGTCACATTATTCTTCAAAACTAGTTTGAAACTATATTGAAATTCAGATTGTGTTATGGTTCTCAAAATTAATTTTAGGTATGTACACAAAAAAAATATTGTTGATTTTTCTCAAATGCAACGATAAAATATCATAATATCAAATGGGAATTTTTTTAAATTCCAGCTTGTTCCATATTTCTCAAAGTCCTTCACGGAGTTCCCCTTTTCCATCTCGTGTAAGTTTATATTTTATTTATATTTTGATTATCTAATTAAATTAATTTTTTTTATCCATGTCAATTTGAATAAAAATGTATCCAAATTTGTGGGATCCTAATTCGGATTCAAGTTCAGATGTAGAAAATATTCCACCAGTTCTAAAAATTCAGAAGCTCTTATGAGGAGCAAAATATTGCAAGAAGTTGGTAGATGAAAATGGACAACTTCTTTACCCTGCCAATTGTAACATGCCATCTTCCAACCAGAATCCTGGGTCAATGATCGTAATAATTTTTTGGTATAATGTAATTTCAACATATTAATTACATTATTCTTACTAATATCATTGATGTAATTATGCTCAATATTTTTTGAAATTAGGATTCTAGTGTTGATGAGTGACACACATACCATCTTCTGGTGCAACCCACTACAATGTAAAATCAATAAAATGTTGTGTTAAGAGAAAAAAATCAAAGAGGAAGAATACCATGAATGGTTGAATCAACCACATATTAAGTTCCCACTGTGTCTATATTAATCAATTAGGAATAAACAAAACAATAGTAGTTCCTCATCACATTTTGGAAATAGAGGCAATCAAACAGAGTTTGGTATGGATGGCTACTTATGGGATACGACTACCATGGAGACATGTTGTTAGATGAATCCCAGAATAATGAGCTATGGGATGATGTTGATATCATTGATACCTTTTTCTAAAGCATGAAATATGCATCCAACAGCCCTCTCTATGGACCTAGAGGCCAATCAAAGTCTACCCAACTTGAGACAACTATGTTACTCTCTAACATGAAAGAAAATTTTGGCATGCCAAATTCATGTTTCTTGGAAATATTGAGGTAATTGACCATGAGCAAGTCCCTATCATTTTGAGAAATATTGTCACACAATCAACATTAAAAATGGTTGATTTTGCTAGCGTTAAATATTGAGCTTATACATTTATATTTCCCACTAACTATAGGTTATTGAATGATAAGGTTATTCCAAGTGATAATGTGTTTCCCAATAGTTGTGAAGAGGCAAATCAATTTTTGAAAATGTTGGGTGTTGAGTACATATCATATCACACATGTTCAACTTATTGTATTCTATATAGAGGAGGATATGAAAAAAAAGAGATATATGAAATTTGTGCATGGCATGTGCCATAAGTAAAAAAATGGTAAATCACATGGTCCTCCTCATAAGATATTCAGACACATGCCTATAATCGCAAGGATTCAAAGGCTCTTTCATTGCAAATAATTAGCTATGTGGTATGGATGACATGTGTCACACATAAATGAGTTGGGAGTTATGTGAATCCTAAAAAAGTCCATAGTCATGAAGAATATAGAGGATACATGTACAGAAAAATTCAAGGATGAAGTACTAATTCTACAACTCAGCATAGCCATCGATAGCATCAACCCATATTCCCTCCAAAAAACCAACTATTTTGTTTGGCCTATAATAGTGATGAATAACAATATCCCCCCATGGTTGTTTGTGAAGAATGAGCACCTTATGTGGGCTCTCATAGTCCCTGGTAGAAGACAAGTGAAGAATATGGATGTATACTCACAACCATTGGTAGATGAATAGAAGGAGTTATGGAAAGGGGTACATGTATGCGATGTATCAAGACCCATTACAACATATATTATATTTATGTTGTGTGTTCTTACATGTATGACATATGTGCTTATATATAATGAATTTTTTTTGGTCGATTGCAACAAAAAACCTATCAATGGTAGTAGATCTTGTTTGAAGCAGGACTTCCTTTGCAATCACTAAAAATGCTTCAGAATGTCTAGGTTCCAATTCCAAGAACGAAATGACTGCAAAATAGGAGTAGTGAAGTATTTATGGTTATTGAAGTGGCATATGTTTGTGACAAATTCTAGTGACACAAGGATAGAGAACCTTTTTACCTTAGCCAGAAGTTATGGCAATATGCCAGTAGAAGCCATCCATTTGAAATATTTTTATCAAATATTTGTCAAGCTCCCCTCAAGGTATTCATTGCTCATTATGATTTGTTCCTCAAGTTTAGTTTGAAGCTTCAATTTTTCCTTAGAGCTCCAAGTCAGTATTCCCTCGGTCATGAAATGCCTTATTTTTTAAGGTAATCAACTGGATGATGCTTCCCCCATATAAATATACAAAATTGGTAGAGATGTCATTGCTTTATGTTTTTTCTTTTCTTACGCTGGGGGGGTGGGGGGGGTTGGGGGGGGGGGGGATTTGGGGAAATCCAACCTCCCCTCATGATTTTTCTTATAAATATGTCATCCATGCTCAACCCCCTTCTAAGAAATATTAGCCCCAGGTAGCTCCTAGAAAATTTTGGTGGTAAAAGAAAAGGAGGTTACCTCTTTATAAATATCTCACCCTAATATAGATTATCTCCATTAGATATAGGGTAAAAATTCGAAGCTAGGTAACACTTTTGTGAGAATCGGGGGCGTAAAATTTTTTCTCTCAATAATTCGGCCAAACTTTGGTAAACGTTCGGCTGAACTATTCGAGAGTTCTGCCGAACTTTCAAAATTAGTACAGCCAAAATCCTTCTACCATTTACATTGACGGTGTACTAATAGCAATGGCAAACAATTTTTTGGTCAAAGATGGGAAAACCGGCAACAAAAGTTCGGCCGAACTTTTAAAATAGTTCGGCTGAACTCGTATTTTATAAATATATCGGCCCGCAAAATTTTACAGGTTTTTTTTTCACATCTATCTCGCATGTCTCTTTCTTGTTCGTTTCTTGCTACTGTTGCGCTCTGTGATTTTTCTTGATTTGGAGTTGTGCAGCGAAAATGAGGGGATTTTTGTTGATTTTTAGTTGTGCCACAATGATGAGTTAATTTTTGTTGGTTTTTGTTTATTTTGCAGTTGCAATTGGTCTTTTTTTTTGTAATTTTGTTTTGTTAATTTTTTTAGCTATTTTGATTTTAATTTGATTTTTTTTGTTCACAGGGAATTTGGTCTACATCTTCCATGAAGTCTTCAGGGATTTCCTGGCTTCATCCTCGTTGCAGCTTTGTTCGCACATTTCTATGAATTTCCAAGTATGTATCGATGTATCTATGCAAATTTCTTCTAATTTCTATGTATCTATGCTTATAGCTCAATGTAAGCATATATCGGGTTTCTTGTATTCTGTAATTGCAATATAAATTTAGTTTACAGCTACTATCTGTATTTATATATATGCACATAGTATTTAGAACTCTTAAGCTTGCCGGCCTTACTCGAGTTTGCTTAAGGTCCTTACTTACCAATCTAACTTTGCATATACTAATATATATATGAATATAAATATTAACACAAGGCAAGAATAAGTAAGCCATGAGTCTCCTCCCTCCTATCGGCTATGAAGAACTATTAAACATGTTGCTGAAAGGATACGTCATTCATTATTGGTGACTGAGGGTTGGTGGAGGATTTTGTTATTTTTTAACATATAGTAAAAAAATTTCACTCTGTTTTACTATGTTTACTATCATTCACATTCTCACTATGTTTCTTGTCCTAGAAATGATCTCATTTCCTTCTCTAAGCCTATAAGGCTTCTCACTGCGTATTATCATCATTAATTACATCCCTCATGCAATAATAAAAGGGTCCTAATCAAAGATTATAACATAAAAATATTAGCCTAAGCCACATTATTCAACATCTAAAAAGAATGTTCAGCCTGTCAAGAATATACAGCTAGAAAACAACATCCATGCAATATAAAAAGGGTTGTCAATAGGTAATATTTCTTATTTGCATTATATTCTTTAATTAAGCATCATATTAAGGCTATCCTAACTTCGAAATATGAGGACATCTAAATGTTTTAGTTGGGGGGAAGCATAATTTGAAATGAAATAATTTGAAATGACAAAAAGAAATCATGAAACATTAATACTTCAGTTATGTCATATGTCGAAATGTCATAAGGAATTTAATACCAAGGGTATCTTTGAAGTCTACTGGACCAGTATAGCTAGCTTTCTTCTGACACAACAATAAAATTTTGATGAGTATCGAAAGGAGAATGATTATGTTCCCTACAAAAAATGAGTAACTCTAATCCCTTTCCAGTAGGAAAGCAAAATGGATAGAGGAATGGTTGATAAATTCCCCATTTCTACATATTGGTTGAATTAGTTAATGTCAAATTAGTACTTCAACTTGAATCTGGCATCTATATTATGAATAAAATGCTTGGAACGATTCAAGTTCTGATCGCCAATTTTGTCTGATGTTTCTATAAATGTACCAGATCAAATAGTTATACTTTTAATGTCATACAATCCTTGTAAAAATAGAATATCAGATTTTTCCTTCCCTATAGAAAATTCTTCTGACTGCATAAATTATATAACTAGACAACAAGTAAATTATTTTCTGTGTGGAAAAACATATCGACATCTACCCCAGAGGAATCTAGGAACATAGGCATATGTCTGCATTCTTCCTCCAAGAGTCACTCTATTCCTACTAGTTACAGATATTTCATTAAAAGACTTTGTAAAATTGACAAAAGTTTGTATTGCATGAAACCGTATGTCTCTTCGCTAAACTTACCATCCCGAATGCTCCCATACCATTTGAGTCAGAGAGCTCGTATTGCATAATCCCAAAAAATTCACCCCTCGTGTTTGTTCCAGATCCTCCGTGCCAATAAATCTTATAGTGGCATCTAGGGGATAACATGAGCTAAGCACCACACCCACACCTGGAGTGTTGTGAATCCCCATCAATATATCTAGAAAAACACATACTTTCAATATATCTCCCATTTATATGGGGTCTATCACATTTAGAGAAAAACACATTAGCCATAAAAGTTTCCCATTGAAACAAAAAGTAATTTGATACAAAATATAGGTTATAACGTTATATAATTAATTGTTTCAAATAGATTCTTAAAAAAATGAAAAATATTCAATGTAAAACACATGCACATTAACATATAATTGTGATATTTTCCCTTCTTTCCAACTTAAGTCCATCCTTCTAGAAATATCCCTTTTAATGAAACAAATATATCCATAGTGATCCACTGATATTTGTTCACCAACAACTATTCCATTTTGGACTTATATATCTCAAAACTATGCTCATTGAATTTATGCATCTATATCTTTAAACTACTCAACTATTTTATTTCACCATAGGAATCATTTCGATATATCTCCCATTTTAATGGGGTCTATCACATTTCGAGAAAAACACATTAGCCATAAAAGTTTCCCATTGAAACCAAAAGTGATTTGATACAAAACATAGGTTTTAACCTTATATAGTTAATTGTTTCAAATAGATTCTTAATAAAATGAAAAAAATTCGATGTAAAACACAAGCATTAACATATAATTGTGATATTTTCCCTTCTTTCCAACTTATTGGACATCCTTCTAGAAAAAATCCTTTTTAATGAAGAACATATATCCATAGTGATCCACTGATATTTTTTCACAAACAACTATTCCATTTTGGACTTTTATATCTCAAAACTATGCTCATTGAATTTATGCATCCATATTTTTAAACTACTTGAAACTATTTTATTACACCATAGGAATCATTTCGATATATCTTCCATTTTAATGGGGTCTATCACATTTTGAGAAAAACACATTAGCCATAAAAGTTTCCCATTGAAACCAAAAGTAATTTGATACAAAACATAGGTTTTAACCTTATATAGTTAATTGTTTCAAATATATTTTTAATAAAATGAAAAATATTCAATGTAAAACACATGCACATTAACATATAATTGTGATATTTTCCCTTCTTTCCAACTTAGTGGACATCCTTCTAGAAAAACCCCTTTTAATGAAGCAGATATATCCATAGTGATCCACTGATATTTGTTCACCAACAACTATTGCATTTTGGACTTGTATATCTCAAAACTATGCTCATTGAATTTATGCATCTATATCTTTAAACTACTCAACTATTTTATTACACCATAGGAATCATTTCGATGTATCTCCCATTTTAATGGGGTCTATCACATTTCGAGAAAAAATACATTAACATAAAATTTTCCCATTGAAACCAAATGTAATTTGATACAAAACATAGGTTTTAAACTTACATAGTTAATACAATTTCAACAGATTCTTAATAAAATGAAAAATATTCAATGTAAACACATGCATTAACTTATAATTGTGATATTTTCCCTTCTTTCCAACTTAGTCCATCCTTCTAGAAACATCCCTTTTAATGAAGCACATATATCCATAGTGATCTACTGATATTTGTTCACCAAAAACTATTCCATTTTGGACTTATATATTTCAAAACTATTCTCATTGAATTTATGCATATATATCTTTCAACTACTCAACTATTTTATTTCACCATAGGAATCAATTCGATATATCTCCCATTTTAATGGGGTCTATCACATTTCGAGAAAAACAAATTAGCCATAAAGTTTCCCATTGAAACCAAAAGTGATTTGATACAAAACATAGGTTTTAACCAAGTATATAGTTAATTGTTTCAAATAGATTCTTAATAAAATGAAAAATATTCAATGTAAAACACATGCATTAACATATAATTGTGATATTTTCCCTTCTTTTCAACTTAGTCCATCCTTCTAGAAAAATCCCTTTTAATGAAGCAGATATATCCATAGTGATCCACTGATATTTGTTCACCAACAACTATTCCATTTTGGACTTATATATCTCAAACTATGCTCATTGAATTTATGCATCTATATCTTTAAACTACTTGAAACTATTTTATTACACCATAGGAATCATTTGGATATATCTCCCATTTTAATGGGGTCTATCAAATTTCGAGAAAAATACATTAGCAATAAAAGTTTCCCATTGAAATCACAAGTAATTTGATACAAAACATAGGCTTTAAGCTTATATAGTTAATGCAATTTCAAATAAATTCTTAATAAAATGAAAAATATTCAATGTACAACAAATGTATTAACATATAATTGTGATATTTTTCCTTCTTTCCATCTTAGTGGACATCCTTCCAAAAAAATCCCTTTTAATGAAGAAGATATATCCATAGTGATCCACTGATATTTGTTCACCAACAACTATTCCATTTTGGACTGATATCTCTCAAAACTATGCTCATTGAATTATCCATCTACATCTTTAAACTACTTGAATCTATTTTATTACACCATAGGAATCATTCTGATATATCTCCCATTTTAATGGGGTATATCACATTTCGAGAAAAACACATTAGCCATATAAATTTCCCATTGAAACCAAAAGTGATTTGATACAAAACATAGGTTTTAAAGAAGTATATAGTTAATTGTTTGAAACAGATTTTTAATAAAATGAAAAATATTCAATGTAAAACACATGCACATTAACATATAATTGTGACATTTTCCCTTCTTTCCAACTTATTGGACATCCTTCTAGAAAAATCCCTTTTAATGAAGCATATATATCCATAGTGATCCACTGATATTTGTTCACAAACAACTCTTCAATTTTAGACTTTTATATCTCAAAACTATGCTCATGAATTTATGCATCTATATTTTTAAACTACTTGAAACTATTTTATTACACCATAGGAATAATTTCGACATATCTCCCATTTTAATTGGGTCTATCACATTTCGAGGAAAACACATTATCCATTAGAGTTTCCCATTGAAACCAAAAGTAATTTGATACAAAACATAGGTTTTAATTTTACATAGTTAATACAGTTTCAAATAGATTCTTAATAAAATGAAAAATATTCAATGTAAAACACATGCATTAACATATAACTGTTATATTTTTCCTTCTTTCCAACTTAGTGGGCATCCTTCTAGAAAAATCCCTTTTAGTGAAGCAGATATATCCATAGTGATCCACTGATATTTTTTCACAAACAACTATTCCATTTTGGACTTTTACATCTCAAAAATATGCTCATTGAATTTATGCATATATATTTTTAAACTACTTGAAACTATTTTATTACACCGTAGAAATCATTTCGATATATCTCCCATTTTAATGGGGTCTATCACATTTCGAGAAAACAAAATTAGCCATAAAATTTTCCCATTGAAACCAAAAGTAATTTGATACAAAAACATAGGTTTTAACCTTATATAGTTAATTGTTTCAAATGGATTCTTAATAAAATGAAAAATATTCAATGTAAAACACATGCACATTAACATATAATTGTGATATTTTCCCTTCTTTCCAACTTAGTGGACATCCTTCTAGAAAAATCCCTTTTATTGAAGCAAATTTATCCATATTGATCCACTGATATTTTTTCACCAACAAATATTCCATTTTAGACTTATATATCTCAAAACTATGTTCATTGAACACCTGCGTGTGGGGAATTCTTTGTCTATATGAAACCCTAAAGTGGGGGTCCTTTCTACCCATTTTATTCCCACCACTATGCCTAGAAAAATATATAGTGCATGGGGGTATTCACATAAAGAATATAACACATGTACAAAACATCCAGTAATTCTCCTTAATGTGACCATCAATGTTGCAATGGTTAGAATTATTTCTACTACCCTTGGAGTATGTGTAGTGGCTATTTTATTCTTATCCTCCTATTTCCAGTTCTTAATCCCCTCCTTGAAAGCTTCTTGGTGCTATTTTTTCTTCAAACCACTGAAGAACCATTTATTTTGGCCTATGGTTTCTAGATAATATGTGTATACACATGGCTCATACATTATCTTTAGCTTGGAAAGAATCACTTATTTTTGTAGATGGTTATATAGACCCCACATATACTTAAGGAGTACATTTGGGCTCTTGGGAAAGATATCCAATAATATGACCATATTTTTGAACTTAGTACACTCTTATACACCCTTATTTCTACATAAAGTACTGTGAGTGAATCCACAAGTCCTGTACACTCTTCACAGGGTATAATTGGGATAGGTAGTGTTAACTTCTAAAATTTTTGTAGGAAGAGTCTGTAAAGGGCTAGGTACCCTCTGGATCTCATCTTTTATGAAACGTGAAATATCCAGTAAATTCCCCTACAGTCAATCTTTGTAACAGATATAAATAGAAGTTCTTCATTTTAATATCCATAAACCTCAACCACTTTTGAGGCAAACTATGTACATGTGTCAATTCTCCAATAAATTCTTAGGAAAAGTTTTTAAAGCATAAATTTCATGTTGGCTTTCTCCCATTAACTTTAAAGCATGTTTTTGTAAGTGCATAAAATAAATTTTCAAACCATGTAAATGTCATTTCTCTCAAGCTTTAAGGCCTAAAAATTGAACCTAAAGTGGCTGAACTCTCATAGAATTTTGAACTTACATAGGATTTTAGTATTTCTGTTGAGTGTTAACTTCTACAAGTTCTAAAGGCAGAGTCTGTAAAGGGACGGGTAGTCTCTGGATCTCATATTTTCTCAAATATGGCATATCCAGTAAATGCCCCTATAGTCAATTTCTGTAACAGATCTAAATAGAAGTTCTTCATTTTAATATCCATAAACCTCAACCACTTTAATGAAAACTATGTACATGTGTCATTGCTCCCATAAATTCTTAGGAAAAGTTTTTAAAACATACATGTCATGTTGGCTTTCTCCCATTAACTTTAAAGCATGTTTTTTGTAAGTGCATAAAATAATTTTCAAACCATGTAAATTCCATTTCTCTCAAGCTTTAACGCCTAAAAATTGAACCTAAAGTGGTTGAACTCTCATAGAATTTTGAACTTCCATAGGATTTTAGCCTGTCTGTTGAGTGTTAACTTCTACAAGTTCTAAAGGCAGAGTCTATAAAGGGCCAGGTAGCCTCTGGATCTCATCTTTTCTCAAAGGTGACATATCCAGTAATTCCCCTACAGTAAATCTCTGTAACAGATCTAAATAGAATTTCTTCATTTTAATATCCATAAGCCTCAACCACTTTAAGGAAAAATGTGTACATGTGTCATTTCTCCCTTAAATTCTTAGGCATAGTTTTTAAAGTATACATGTCATGTGGCTTTCTCCCATTAACTTTAAAACATGTTTTTTGTAAGTGTATAAAATAATTTTGCAACCATGTAAATGTCATTTCTCTCAAACTTTAAGGCCTAAAAATTGAACCTAAAGTGGCTGAACTCTCATAGGATTTTGAACTTCCATAGGATTTTAGTATGTCTGTTGAGTGTTAACTTCTATAAGTTCTAAAGGCAGAGTCTGTAAAGGGCCAGTAGCCTCTGGATCTCATCTTTTCTCAAAGGTGACATATCCAGTAAATTCCCCTACAGTCAATCTATGTAATAGATCTAAATAGAAGTTATTCATTTTAATATCCATAAACCACAACCACTTTGAGGCAAAATGTGTACATGTGTCATTTCTCCCATAAATTCTTAGGAAAAGTTTTTAAAGCATACATGTCATGTTGGCTTTCTCCCATTAACTTTAAAGCATGTTTTTTGTAAGTGCATAAAATGATTTTTCAAACCATGTAAATGCCATTTCTCTCAAGCTTTAAGGTCTAAAAATTGAACCTAAAGTGGCTGAACTCTCATAGAATTTTGAACTTCCATAGGATTTTATTCTGTCTGTTGAGTGTTAACTTCTACAAGTTATAAAGAAAGAGTCTGTAAAGGGCGAGGTAGCCTCTGATTCTCATATTTTCTCAAAGGTGACATATCCAGTAAATGCCCCAACAGTCAATCTCTGTAACAGATCTAAATATAAGTTCTTCATTTTAATATCCATAAACCTCGACCACTTAAAGGCAAACTGTGTACATGTGTCATTTCTCCCTTAAATTCTTAGGCAAAGATTTTAATGCATACATGTCATGTTGGCTTTCTCCCATTAACTTAAAAAAATGTTTTTTGTAAGTGCATAAAATAATTTTGCAAACCATGTAAATGTCATTTCTCTCAGACTTTAAGGCCTAAAATTGAACCTAAAGTGGTTGAACTCTCATAGGATTTTGAACTTCCATAGGATTTTAGTCTGTCTATTGAGTGTTAACTTCTACAAGTTCTAAAGAAAGAGTCTGTATAGGGCCAGGTAGCCTCTGCATCTCATCTTTTCTCAAAGGTGACATATCTAGTAAATGCCCTACAGTCAATCTTTGTAACAAAAATGTGTACATGTGTCATTTCTCCCACAAACTAAGTGCATAAAATTCATTTCTCCAACAAACTAAAGGCTTCCTCCCATTAATTCTACATGTGAATTCTACCATAAATTTTTTTAGTCAAACTTTAAGATAAACCATGCACATGTCAATTATCTCATGCACATGTGTCATTTCTCCCATGCATTTGCAATAAATGTCAATTTAATATATATTTTTATTGAATTTGTTTTTTCAGGGATAAAAAAACCACTAAATATGGTTTTAAAATGGAAATTATGCATAGATGTTTCTTGCTATCCAAATCCAGGGAAAGCACTGATTACATATGTGCTTTCCAATATTGCAACTAGCAAAGTCGTCCAAAGGAAAATGAATATACTGAGAAGAACAACAAACAACGAGACATATTATATTGGATTGATAGAAGGCTCGGGAACAACTATGGAGTATGGATCAAATGGAATTGTAGTTTTCACCAATTCTGAACTTGTGTGCAACCAGATGAATGGTGTGTACCGAGTTAAGAAGGAGAGGCTATAACAACTGCATGGAATAGCAAACAATATTGTTAGCCAATTTCAATTTTTTAGTATAAGACATTGTACAAATGTGAATAAGATGTCTGCTAATCTATTGCGTGGGGAAATGCCTATTTAGGATTCATCTATCAAAGATGAATTATAATTATACGGGGAAATGCCAATGCAAGATTCATCTCTCAAAGATGAATTATTTTTGATATGCTCTTCTTCAAAAATTCAAGATTCATATTTTAAAGATGAATTATCTTTGAGACACTCTTCTTTAAAAATTCAAGATTCATTTCTCAAAGGTGAATTAGTGTTGAGACGCTCTCCTTCAAAATTTATTGATGGACATTGTAACATATCTTGGATATGTGTGTGTTTTGTACTTATAAATGCATATTTTTTAATGACCTTGTGTTTTTTTCAATTATATACCAAGTGTGCTCCCACCACACCATGTAAAGTGAAACTTGGTGAACTTCACATTTTTATAAAATTAAAATGCAGGGACTTCAACAATTTATTGTTTAAATGGAGTTTCACTTCTTTTTTAATGACAATTTGTTTTTTCAATTTTATACCAAGTGTGCTCCCACCATGTAAAGCATAATTTGGTGAACTTAACATTTTTATAATTTTTTTTCATTAAATTGAGTTTCACACATCAATTAGTGCTTTAAATGTTGTGTTTTACATAATTTGTGTACACTAAATTACATTAATTTTCTGAAATTTATTTTAAATTTATTTTAAATTAGTCCTTTAAAAAAATAATTGTAAATGTCCACTGTAGATATATACCATGGAGAACGAACGACAAAGATCAACATAATCCCATATCTCTATGAGAGAGGACGGTCAGGGATCCAGGGATGATCATGGTATTTAAATATAATCTTAAATCTCCATACATATACATACATGTGTGTATATATGGAATTGATTTTTTATCAACTTTGTGAGTTCAATTAGTTGTTAATAAGTTTCATTTTTTAGTTTTTAGGAGCTAAGAGGAGAAGGGTCTCTACTCATTAATGGAGCATGCCCATGGTTCACCTATTCATGGTATGGTTCACGCAATTTAATCAATGAATATGTACATGTATTTATATGTATGAATGTATTTTTCAATTGATTGTAAATTTGTATTTGTTTACGAATCTTCTCTCTCATCTCGAGAGGTTGGTGGTGGTTCAAATCCCTTTAGAGGGCCATCAATAGGTGCTAGTAGGTTGCGTGAAGGTGGTGATATTGATTCCCCTAGAGGCCAATCAATGGATGGTTGTGTTGGTTCTCAGCAGGGTCGTTATGGTTCTCAATAGTCTTAGGGTGGGCAATATGCTAGCCAACCACATTGAGGTTGCCACCAATTTGAATATTTTTTTCATTCAATTTGTACAAATTTTTTTACATGTGTTTTTTCTAATATACAAAATTTTATATATTGATGCAGAGGCTAACAATGCTCCAAATTTTGGTAAAAAAATATGTAGGGTAGAATGCTTCATTCAAGAAGAAGGTTTGCCACCCACCACAACTTATCTAGCTGAAATTGAAAATATACCATGGGAAAGAAACATGTAGCAATGCACCTTAGAAATGTGTCAACATCTTCAAGAAAAATTGCAGAGAGATCTCGTGGCTTTGACACTACCTGCTGAGAGTCGACAAAGCTTGGAAATAGTTACACATTCTTTAGGCCAACTAGTAGATGTGTACCGAAATCTTGGGCCAACCACTATTACTTTTGTGGACGTCATGAGAAAAATAAAGGAAACAATGATGTGTCTCGATAAATGGGAGGTTGTTAAAGAAAGAGTTACAACAACAATGGAAAAGTCTAGGTTTAATTTCGAAGAAGGGACGAAAAGAAAGATGCTAAAGGTGCAATATTTCAAGCACCCTGATATAGATCACTATTTGTATGATTGACACCTTGCGGCTTATGGAAGACTCCAATGGAACAAAGAGGTTCCGATTTATTTTGTAAAATTATTTTATGCGGAATTATTTTGGCAAATGAAACCCAATTACAATGGCCTTCCCTCGGAATTTTTTGGTTGAGAAAGGTCGATTGTGTGATCGTAGGGGCGCTAGGCGTGATGCTGAGTTACCTCGTCCTAAGGCACTATTGGTTAGTTGACCTGTTCATGTCAAAAATTTGCGGTCAGAGATGGAAGCCACTTCTCAAATTAGTCGAGAAGCAAGGGATGCGATCATCGAAAATTTTCACTGTGGATTGGGTGGTGTCGATGTTTGTCTAAATTGACAAAGAGCATGTGAGAATTCACGTGCTAATTTTTTGTATTATACAGATGAAGAGATTGAAAACATGAGTGTTGTAGATCTCAAAACATATGCAAATAATTGTCGCAATGGTTGGCATGACCTAATTGTTCACGAGGAAGAGGGCATGGGAATGGTATGTGTTAATGGTTAGGGTTCAATTATTTTAACACATGTACAATTTGTAAAAAATACATATATGTACATATATTTATTTTTATACATTAATATAACAAAAATGTATCATTATATATGTTAGCACCATTTGCAGTTGTCACACTTGATGAATGACAAAAATGTTAATATCACGTTCAGAGCCTCTGGTTCAAACAATAAAGATGGCACACATGTACATGTACATATATATAATAAAATGTTTTAACAGATTCCGATTCCGTCCGATGCTTTTGGGATGGCGGTACCTTCTTCTTCCTTTTGAGATGTACTGTCTACTTCCTTAGGAGATGTGCCAGATCCACAACAACAAGTATGGAAAAATTTTCACCTTTAAAATTTATGTTTTTAAGTTATATATTCCACCTCAAAAATTTCCATTAAAAAATGAGATATATCTATATCTTGAGTTATTTTAAATTTTTTAAATTTTAGGTTTTTGGAGATTTTCTTTCTAAACCACTCTTAGGAGATGTGCCAAATCCAAAAACAAAAGTATTAAATTTTCACTTAAATATATATATATATATATATGTTTTTAAATTATAAGTTATAAATTGAAGCTTAAAAGTTTTATTATAAATTGAGATCTAGAGATTTTGAGTTATTTTAAATTTTTTGAATTTTAGGTTTTTGGAGATTTTCTTTTCGATCCTCTCATAGAAGATGTGCCAAATCCACCTGCAGAAGTATAAATGTTTTCGCTTAAATATATATGTTTTTAACTTATAATTTATAAATTTAAGTTTAAAAGTTTTATTATAAATTTAGATCTTGGCCTTGAGTTATTTTATAATTTTAATTTTTTTGAATTTTAGGTTTCTATAGAGGGTTTCTTTTCTCCATGGACTCTAGAAATGGAGATAGGACCATCCACACCATCTCAGCCATTTTAAAAAGTTGTCTAACTTTTTTTTTGATATTATTGAAAATAAGTTTATATATATGCATTTTCATTTAAAATTTTTTAATTTACACACACATACACACATATATATATATTGTATAGTTTACTGTTGGAGATGTTTCCATGGGGGGACTTGTAGCAGATGAGAAACAAATGGAGAGGGAACCTCATGAGGTATTGCATCATTTTTTTTTATATTTTGTTTCTTACATGAAGTTCTATATATTCTCACTCAATTTTAAAACATCAAATTTTAATGTTTGTACACATTGTGTACAGGTTCCCCATACTTCGCAGGATAGCTCGCAGATGGAGACTTTGCTGGGAAAGACACTACATCCATCTATATTTGATGGATGATGCACATGCACTATTTGATGGAAGATGCATATGCACATGTGCAACATTATATTTTCAATATATTTCTCGTCTTAAATTTACTTTTTGATATATATCTAGATGAAGTCATATATAACCTGATACTTGATACTAGTGAGATCTACAAATTTTGGACATATTTTATGCGAACTACATTTGGTACATGTGAATGTGATATATAACGTTTTTAAAACTTAAGTTTTTGATGATTGGCATTGAAGTAATGTTACAGTGTTATATATAATTTTTGTTTTTTGTTTTTAAAACTCAAGTTTTGGATGGTTGAACTACACTTGGCATGTGATGAGAAATAATATTGTGTTAAAAATAATTTGTTTTGTTTTTAAAGTGTTATGGTTGAACTAAATTTTTCTTGTGAAGTAATGCTACTTGATACTTGATACTTGTGATCTATAATGTTTTGTTTTTAAAAAGTTTTGATACTTGTGATCTATAATGTTTTGTTTTTATAACTCAAGTTTTGGATAGTTGAACTAAATTTGGCATGTGAAGTAATGTTGTGTTATAATTTGTTTTGTTTTTAAAACTTAAGTTTTGGATGGTCAAGAACTAAATTTGACATGTGATATAATGTTAAATGTTTTTATTGGATAATTGAACTACAATTGCCATGGCATGTGAAGTAATGTTGTGATACAATAAAAAAGTTTTTAAAACTCAAGTTTTGGATGGTTCAACTACATTTGGCATGTGATTATGATATTATGTTTTGTTTTTAAAATTCAAGTTTTTGTTTTCCAAACAAAAAAAAAATCACATGAATATATGTACATGTAGAAATGATTTTACACGTGTTTGAATATATATGATAAAATGATTGAAGTACAACACACACACACACACACACACACACACACACACATATATATATATATATATAAACAATCATAAGATTCTAGGTCTTCTTAGATGTGTTGGAAACAATCATAAAATTTAAAAAATGCAATCTATAGTGTATATATATCCAGTACGTGCAACATTTTTCATCAATGCATGTATAGAAAAGCTACTTCCAGTTAATTCCATTCTAGAACATATATATCCAGTACGTGCAACATTTTTAATCAATGCACATAGAAAAGATATTTGAATATTTAATTGCTTTATAGAACATATATATCCAGTACTTCAACATTTTTCATCAATACCAATATAATTTAGCTACCTTTCATCAATGCCTATAGAATTTAGCTACTTTTAGTTAATTTCATTCTAGAACATATATATTCAGTACATGAAACATTTTTCATCAATGCACATGGGAAAACTACTTGAACAATTAATTGCATTCTATTGTTCATATATATATCCTATACGTGCAACATTTTTCATCAATGATCATAGAAAAGCTACTTTCGGTTAATTCCATAAAACATATCCGAACATTGGATAGAAAAATTCTATACTTTTTTCTATGAGGAAAAGAGATGTGGGTAAAATCCCACCAAAAGTCAGAGAAGTGCTCCGAGTCTCTTGTATGAAAGGAATCTTCGTACAAAACTATACTATGGATGATTTATTTACATTGTGGATACTTTTTACAAGAAAATCCCATGAGAAAAACTAGTCACATTCAGTCCTTGTATATATCCAGTACGTGCAACATTTTTCATCAATGCACATAGAAAAACTACTTTCAGTTATTTGCATTCTAGAACATATATATTTAGTACGTGAAACATTTTTCATCAATGCACATAGTAAAACTATTTGAACAATTAATTTCATTCTAGAACATATATATATATCCAATACATGCAACATTTTTCATCAATGCATGTATAGAAAAGCTACTTTCAGTTGATACTAGTGTGCATGTACCAAAACAATTTGTACATGTGCAAACACTTGCACTGATAGCATAACAAGGTAGCTCAATTTTTAGTTGAGTTCTGGAAGTTCTAAAACATGAATCCAAAGAGAAGAAATTGTTGGCCAGTTCAATCAAAACAATTTCAATGGAATGCCATCTTCAATGACCTGTTCATGATCGGATTTTGACATTTTCCATTTCTTAATTTTATTTTTTTCTTTGATTGAACCTCTATCAACTTTATGTGTGCTACACACACCAAGTGAATTTATTGACAACTTATGACATTAGGTTCATAGTCTTCAAAGTAAACAAAATCCCCACTTTGATAATTTTTTCTGAAAAAAAAAACCTTTTAGTATAATAGATCCTCTTTCATATGGAAACCCGTGATCATTATAGTTTTCTAATAATTTCATTTTTCATTCAATGAAATGCATCAAATAATACTTCACATTTTCATCGTTGTTAGTAGGTGCAATTACAGCAAAAACATCTCTAGCACAATAAAAAAAACTTAACAAACTTCTGTATTTAAATTTATTTCTATATCTTTATCATTTCAAAGCAATTCAAATGTTACCTTCTCTAACAATATCAAAAACTTGATCACCATTAGATGATATTGTAGTCTCCTCTGACTTCATTTATTCAAACATTGCGAAGGACAATTTTCCCTTTGTATTTAGCTCTGTATGTTTCCAATCTTTTACATACATTTTGTTTTCACAAACGTCATTGGATTTTGTGTTGTCTATGCAAACATGAAAAAAACAAGAATATTTTCTTTTATCCAATGCAAACACATTTCTGGACAACTTTGTTTTAATTGAATGTAATTTTTTAGTACCTTTTACTGTTTCAACGTCATTTCCAATTGATCTATCTACATCTTCGATCCCAATATGCCAAAAAAATATTTATATGGAAAACTCAAATAAGAATGTAAATATGATATCAAAATACCATCAAAGATAATCATTGTGATAAATGTACATGGTTTAAAATTAGATATCCAATAAAAATTAAATTGAATGTACCTTCGAACATCCCTTGATCAGTTAGTCTCATGGCTTAGAGCAGCGATGCACCAATTAAAAACTTCTTTAACGTCCACAATTTGGCTTGCAGAGGGGTTCATTTGATATCTCCGAAGTCCTCGTTTTATGTATGCCCCTACACCGTCATGTTCACCTTTTCCATGGTTAATCTCGAAGAAATTCCAACAATTTTTAATGCAGGTTTTTTTATGAATACAACACAACCAAAATAATTATTGTGCAAATTTGAATTGACCTGTGCATCCATCTGACCATATACAATTTTCGTTGAATGTTATTCCATGACTTTTCAAGGATTCATAAATCTTTCCAAAACAATGTTGTACAAAATATGTATGATGTGTATGATCATCACTAATATAAAAGTGATATTCTTTAATAGCATGTCGAATTTCACTGGTGCTTTCTATATGATCGACTTTTTGTTCAGCATGTCTATATAGAATATGGATGAGCATGGAGACTTGGTTAGAATGATAGTAACCACTCTGAATTTCTTTTTGTGGAACAAATGTGTAGTTTTCTGCAAAATAAATTACTGACAAAATGGTCCCTGGTGGAAAAAATTCACTAGATTTTTTGAATTTCAAGTCTTTCCATTGAGCTCTATGGGAATGCTTGGTGTATTTATAAATTTCTACCTCAAACTTTCTCAAAAAATATATCACAAAAATTTCTTCTTCTTGTAATTCAATTCCTTTAGCACTATTCGCACCTTGAATCGATGTATGGATATATTCATATCTCTTCCATTTCACTTTCATGTTGGACAATGATTGATCATCTATATCAGTACGATATTTTTTTTTTAATTTAGTCAAATTTCCACAATCATCGCATTTTTTATCACCAACACATTTCTTTTCGTAAAATAGTTCATCTCTTTGTCTTTCACATATAATTTTAGATATGAAATCATGGATAGTGGAAGGAGTAGGTGAATCTTTCCAAAATTTTCTACCATAATTAAGGAATGTGTCATAATATAACTCAAATTCCACATGATAATGACAACAACAAGTGTCGCGTACGGTGATAGGTTTTACATGCCATGGTTTTTGTTAAACAAAAGCATTGATTGAGACATGAATTTCATGATTCTCTTCTTTGAACTTGTTGAAAAAATCTATATGAGTGGTTTCAAAGAAATGTTTTTCATGTTCTTTGTACTGATTTTGTTATATTCTTCTTCGCATCACATGCTTTGCAGTTGGAAAAACATGCAATTTTTTCTTCCAATATTCATATATTATTTTTTTAACATTCTCTCCAAGTCTATCTTTATATGGTTGCCTACACTCCAAAAAGCGAGTTCATCATTTACATCTATTTGCAACCGAAATTTTCGATGTTTATGTAAATTTTTTCGTGAGGTTCCTTATGCTCGTGCCATAGATTTTACCAAGAGATTCTCTTTACTACTTGATGAAACCACTTCCATATGTATTTCTCTATGTACAACTGAAACATTTTTCTGTCTAGATCTTCTAATTGAATTTATAGCACTATTTATATTTTGTATCACATTTTCCTTCATTTTTATTTATCTTTGGTTGATTTTCGAATACCCAATAAAGTCGTAGCTTCTTTTAATGTCCTTAATGATAGGAGACCTTTCAACATTTGGGCTTGAACTGTCACATTTTCCTTTATGAATTACGTATCAAAAATGTGGTTAACACGATACCATATAGCATGGTCAACTCTTTTATCTCCATATGTGTGAATGTCAACATTTTTTAACATCTCATCATCGACATTGATTTCATCTGTCCATATTCGAGTGAATAGTACATAATAAGTTTACATATTCAATAAATAACTAAATTAATAAATATGTATAATTTAAATAATACGTGCATGTGTTCAACACACACACACACACACACACACACACACACACACATCTTGTGATTCAATTTCTTCACTTGAATTTCTTTCAACATTTTCACCATATTCAATCATTGGTTCAATATTTCTTTCACTTTCTCTTTCAAAATTTTCTATCTCATCATCAATGTTTTGAGGAATATCTCTCTCTATTTACATTGCAAAATATTTTTCCAATTAGTTCATCAAATAAAAATTAAGCTTCAAATTTTAGACTAGGAAAATTTTAAATATATCAAATTCATAATATTTACATTTACATACCTGCTTCAACTTCTAGTTGAGGTTGATTTTTCCTTTCAATATTTGAGAGTGCTTCTCTCTTTCTTTTGCGATATTTTCTCATCCCTTCTCTACATTCCTTAGGGTCTCTTTTTCGATCATATTTTCTCGTACAATTCCTTCGAATTCCCATGATAATAGGGTATAAAGTTCAAAAAATTTCCTTCAAAAATTTAGACAAAAACTCAATTAAAAAAACATCACAAAATATTTAATTTAAAAAAAAAAAACTCATTTTAAAAATTTTGCAAAAAATACATACTTCAAGCCAAAAAACTTACTTTAAAAAATCCAAGTAAAAATGTCTTATAAAAATGAAATGAAGCTCAAAAGATTTCCTTCCAAGTCCTACAAAAAAAATTCATTTAAAAAGTTAGAAAAAAAACTTGTTTTAAAAAATCATTATAAAAGATTTACTTCAACCCAAAACACATACACTAAAAAAATGTCACTTTAAAAAATATCTCCAAAAAATGTCCGTTGAAAATTAATACCAACTTCTTAAAAAATGCCACTTTAAAAAATACTTCAAAAAAGCCTCTAAAAAAATATCACTTTAAAGAATACTTCCAAAAAATGTCCTTTGAATATTAAGCCTAAAAATAGTCCTTTCGAAATTAAGCCCAAATCCATACCTTAAAAAAAAATGAAGCCTAAAATACATAGAAAAAATGCATCACATACCTCTAAGAAATGTCCTTTGGATGTACCTCCAAGAAAATTCCTTAAACCTAAAAAAATCCTTTGTAAAAATTTCCTTTAAATGTACCTCCAAGAAAAGTCCTTAAACCCAAAACAATTCTTTGCAAAATCAGACCAAGACCTTTGTAAAGTCAGACCAAATGTGTGAAAATATACGAAAATAATGAATGCTTTTGTGACAATTTATATTGCCGCAAAATGATTTTTTGGAGGGACTTCGTGGTATTTTCAGGCCAACGGAAAGTTGGGTAAAAGTTTTGCCAAACTTTTATAAAGAATTCAGCTGAACTTTTATGTCGTTAAACTTGGCAGGCTGTCAGCGCAAAAAACAATTCGGACGAACTTTTTTTAAGAGTTCGGCCAAATTTTTTTTAAGAGTTCGGCCAAACTAACACGTCAGCAATTACGCAAAGCGAAGCTTTGAATACATATCTTCAAATTTGGACTGATTAAACTTCATGGAACATTGTGAATTAACTATTGGAACCAAGGCAACCATTTTCAGAATTCAATCTAACTTCAGGAAATATAACTTTTATGGAATTTCACAAATATTTACTAATTTTAATTAATTTTGTAATAAAACGGGTGCAAACAATTTTTGAAGATCATTATGATTCAGTGAAATCATAATTCTGTATTTTCCAAAATACACTGTAATGGGTAATGGGTAGTTTTTATATTTTTAGATTATACTTATATATTAAGAAATTTCTTATGTCGCGAAACATTTTCAAAATATGCAGTTTTTTCATATTAGACCAGTTCAAAAAATTCTACTAATTATGATATACATTTGTTGGCTTTGTAAATATAATGAAACTGGAGTAGGCTCTATCTAGATTGTTGTAATACAATTTGTTTCTCAAAAACACAAAGTTTCCAAGAATACAATTGTTCGAATTAACATGACTTCTTATGAATCCTTTGATTGTTAAAAAACACACACTCAAAGAAACGCTAAGTTGACATATCAAATATGTATAAAAAAATTCCAAAAAATAATTAATAGAAAGCTAATAAAATTTCTGGCAACTTTTATTTTTATCACAAAATGAAATTCTAAACAGAAAAATTGTTTTGGCTTACAGAAAGTTGAAAAACAGAAGAAAAAAATGAAAGTTTTTTCTCAACAAAGGGAAAAAATGAAAGTTTACTTGGATGCTCACTAGTGAAAGCTCCCCATATGGACACTTGCCTGAGTCTTAGGTCTATGGCCTATAGCCTAAAGAGGACTCTCTTATTAGTTCATTGCCTTAGTTCTAGCCTTAATAGAAAAGCCTTAGTCTTTGCTTTCATTAGCTGCATGGACTGCCTTAGCGCTGCCTTTGCCATAGTAGCTTCCGAGTAGAACTACTAGTGAGTAAGGTACTACTACTAGATAGAGCTGTATAGAAAGTACTACTTATCATTGATATACGAGCTCGCATGGAGACATTGAACCCAAATAAAGAGAAAAGTTTTCATTACTTGCCATGATGTGAGGGGACACCCCTTAACCCCCGGCATTCCAGCCAATAGACAAGAGATAAGTTCTTCCATATAAACTGTAGTCTGTAGAGTCTTCTCTACTAGAGCCTCCGTGTCAAGCCCATGCACTTCACCTCAGAGTGAAATCCTTGTCCATACAGTTAGTTCTAATTAGTGCAACTTGTAGTTCAACTAGTTCAACTTCAGTCCAATGAGAGAGGAGACTCCGCTAATTGGGAAGACTTCAGTGGGAACCAAAGGAGCCATGAACCACCAAAGGAGCCATGCTGGTGACTTCACGAGCGTATACACCAACCATGTAGTAGAGCTCTAGTAGTGCCCATATGGGCTAGTACAAAAGAAAATTTACATGGAGCTAACTCTCTATGGCTTTCACTATGTATGGCCTTAATCTAGGTAGTGTGTCCTAGGGGGGAGCTATAATCCGCTATAATTCCCATAGTGTGGGTGGGAAATTCCAATTGGGAATAATAAACACCCATTCCATAGATACTAGTTCAGTCCGTCGTAGAGAAAGAACTACGGAAACAGTCATTACTATTAGACTTCCTTCCATAGCTCTACGGTACGGTAAGAGCTTTAGTCCATACAGTAAGCCCTAGGATCTTGCCTTAAGCCATAGCCATACGGTATTTGAAGTCTCCATTCTAATCAAAATAGATATTTCAAGTCATACAATAGAACTATTATTAGTGCCTTATTCTATTTATCACTCTAGTTGTTATTGAGTTCAACTCTGTAGTTCCAATTAGCTGCAGTGCAACTATCCCAAATGAGGATAATTAGTTCTGAGCGGTAGCAAAGTAGTGCCATAGTAGTTCAATAGAAATGAGATTTATGAAGACTCAAAAGTGTCACAATATATGGATCGACGAATAGTGAGATCAACCTGAAAATGCAAGTTTATCCTCAGTCGAAATGGAAGTAGGTGGCTCAGTTTATGTCGTGATATTTTACATCAAGCCGGAGCGTGGTTGATCATGATAGGCTCTCGGTAAGGTAGAGTCTTTCAATATGTTAGGGCCGATGTTGGTTGAATTGGGGTGTACCTCCTGTACCAAGGGGAGTACATGGTTGGGATGGCTCTAAAAGTAAGGTACATGCTAAGTGATCTAGTTTATAGTGATTATCTTCCCATCGTGGGGGAACATCATGGTGTGACAGATGGATGAGGTGGAAGCTTTCATGGTGTACATGAAGCTATGGCCAAAATAAATGTTTTAATATAAGGGGGCATCTACGACTTCGACATCAATGGTGACAAATTTCCTAGATTTAGGTTAATTGGAACATTCTAGAATAGGTTGTCGGGTTGAGAGGAGTGGCTTCTAATCTGTATATTAAGTTCAGGGTAGTGGGTTCTAATCTATATATTAATTTCCTGAACTGGGTAAGCAGTAACTAGAAGGTGTTGAAATAAGGAAGGAGTAATTAGTTGTTGGTTAAGGCTTGTTGGGGCTATACTTTCGGATGTAAGAGATATACTTTGTTTGATGGTTCTCCTGCCTATATAATATTTTGCCCGTTTATCTCAGTTCTGGATGCAGCTAGAGAGACCACCTGCCTCAAGATAGTCACTATTATTTATCACTTAAGCAAGGAATAAAATGAAAGGCTAAGGCTGAGAACACCTAGCACCTCGAACCTTGAGACATTCAACCCTTCCATAGCTTATGAGTAGAAGAGTCTTTCTATAGTTCCCGGAGAATCAGTCCACACTTCATGTACACCATTACCCCATTCCCCTTTATAACGCCCCGAGATTTGTTGGAACAAGATCGCTACTGCCTTGCCTACTGGATTGGTAATAAGGAGGAAGGAAAGCTACCGCGGGATGGAGGTACTATTTTGAATGATCGAAACTGCTCTACAACAAACACAATCGGGATCTCTAGAATAACCGGTGGAGTCTTTCTATATGGACCAAGGAGTCATCAATCAATATGAACCAGGGTCTCTATAGGAAAGGGGCTCTAGACTTTCACATGGCCATGAGGAGCGGGAGCGGTAACTCATAGCCTATCTGTACTACACCTTGAGTACTAATAGGTCTTCTAACAGGTAGCATATTTTATCTTACTGCCAAGGTTTTCTATCTTTATGCATTGAGTTAGGCCATCTATAGCACATACATCTCTTGCTCCATTCATTGGGGAATGCTTGCTTGTGGTCGGTGGGGAAGCGTATTAGCTTTCCTTGGGGTTACCATATTCTATTGCAGACATTTATAAGGAGGAATACGCGTGTGGGACAAATCATGAGGGGCAAGGAACTATTCATGAGCATGAGCTAGTGGGGATACTACGTCTAGTGGGGATAGTACGTATAAGATACTGCCTTAGAGACTGTGGCGTGCCCGTATGAGGCCTTAGGTGGGATCTTCTATAAATTCAATAGCATAAAGGGCATCACTAGTAGGTATGAATCGGGGGTCCCATAGGTTGTCACTGCCTTATACAATAGAATAGATAGAATACACAGCCTACAGGGTGAGCCAACGAACCAAGGATCACTACTTTGGAGTGCCTCGGGTATCGAAGCCATCCATTCGGGTACGCATCACTAGTTAGTGCCCGATGGGGATAGTGTCATAGTCAGGCTAGTGGGGCAACAAATAGATATGAATCCGTTAGCTCCGTTAAGGAACACCTTAAGATAAAGGAGATCCGTTAGCCTTAGGAACGAGATAAAGATGAGATATATCTTGAGGAACAAGAAACGTTGCTAAAAAGTGAGGATCTTTATACATACGTATCCAGCCGTTAGTGGGGCTAGTGGGGCAAGGAACTATTGGGATACAGTGAGCTTATTTACGGTTAAGTGAGCTTCTTTATACATACCTTAGTGCCTGTATGAGAGGATATTTAAGGAAGACATCACTGCTTGAATGAAAGGAAGGCACACCTGAATGATAAGAGCTACATTGATATCATTATTAGTGCCCTAAATTTATCCCTGTCAGATTATTCTACTAATGCAAGTGGCCAAACACCTTTAGCTCCTAAACACATGCTTGCTTAGATAAGGAAGGACAGTTGCCGGGATTCACTGGGGCTTGAACCACACAAAGTAGAACTAGCCGGGATCAACCTCAACCTGTACGAGTCTTCAGTTGCGGGCTGCTAAATAGCCCTCTGGACGAGTAGTTCCTTACCCGGATAATAGCTCCCCGTACGATCAAAGTTCCTAACCGCTAAATAGCCCCCTATACGAGTATTAGTTATCATTTTTACCACCTAAGGGACTCTCTCACTTTGCCTAGCTAGGTTTGGCCTAACCTCGGGGCTTTCATTCAATGGCTCCCATTAGCAGCTTGACAACACAATTTAGCCCTGACTAAGCCACCCACATTCACAAAAAGAAGAATCACTCTAATTCTATGATCTAAGTAATTCTAATAAATAAAATATAAGCAAGGAAAGAATTGCTCATCACTTGGCAATGAAGTACGAAGTATTGCTTATTTTATAACGTGTAATATGTTCTCGGTATAGAAGCACTCGAAGTGTTGCTCTACCGTATTGACATATGAATGTGAAAAGTGTTCGCTTACTTCCTTCTTCCTTTCCAATGAATGCGAGAAGTGTTCACTTGCTTCTTCCCAATGAATGCGAGAAGTGGGAGGGAATAAATCCTTAGTGTCGTACAAGCAGAAGTACCTGCCTGCCTTTCTTTGTACCCTCCTTAACCGACCGAAGGAAGCAGGGTAAATCCTAGGGGTGTCGCTTGGAAGCACTTTTTGGCTTGATTGGCGGGGTGCTTCGGATGGTGAGGCTCTCTAATCTGGAGCACTGAATCTAGGTCCTTCGTCGACAGACGAGCGAGATCTTCCACCTTCGCCTAGCTTCTATTAATGAGAAGGGGGGGAAGTAGTTCAGGTCAGGTTATCGTAGCTAAGTTACCTAAGCATCTATCTATAAGGAAGGTTACGAGCATGCCATCCTTGAGGAGAAAGGAAAGGTGCGGAATATCTGTATGCACCAGATACAGTGCTGCACCTTTGACCGATGAGATGGTTTTGTATCATGAGGAGGGAGCCTTTGACCGATGAGATGGCGGGGAAAGAACAGAAAAGCAGGAATGGCACCATCGGCTGAGGGTTGCTTCCGGACTACTGCTTGCATGTTAGCTGAGGGTCACAAGATCTTCTTTTGAATGAAAAAATCGATGCACAAGCAAGCTCGACCAACGGGCCGCCATCAAATGGAATCATGTGTTGAACATGAGGCTTACAATGGTGCCCGCCCGGGATGAAATGAAAGACTATTTGGTTGGTCGGTGAGATCTTTGCAATTATATACGTAATTACGTCATTTCCTCGACCTCGTAACCTCGGCCGAGTCCCTCTCCTTTGTTGAGAGTTTGACAAGCTCACCCTACCGAGCCTCACCATATGTGATGAAATCTCGAGAATTCTGCCTTTGATGCTTGTGTTCACTTGTATGCTGCTGGGTAAACTACTGGATCACTGGCTAAGTCCACTATTGGAAGCTTTGTTGCGTATGGAACTACTCTTGCTGGGCCCTTTATTTTAAAAGAAGTTCAAAGGACCTAGAGGACCCGTTAGGGGGCTCACTATTCATATGGTGAGGGCGCTTTCCTGTAATCAGGGAAGGGGTATCGATCTAGAAAGACAGAATCTCCATCTCGCTCTACTGACTCACCATCTGCTTCCTCTGCTACTGTATCTCGATCTGGAACATAAGAATAAGGAACTTGAACTACTGACTCTCGTACTGATGCTCCTGGATCTACTTCTAGATAAAACTCATAAGCAACATAAGAATCTACTAGTAGTATAGATGTTGGGTATGGAACACCTGGCTTGGCTAGAGGATTTGGATATGCGTCTGGATCTGCTGCTAGTGCTACTGAGTCAACAACTGGATCTTATCGATCCGGGGAATCTGCGGACCTGGGAAATCTGTTCGGCATATCACGGACGCTGATCTATATAGGGCTCGCTGTTGAATACCGTGGCATACACCGCACTGCAGAGTCCGGTCCCTATCCTATCTCCCGTTCTAATCCTATAGGGTTTTGATCCAACAACTAAGAAATGTCCAATCCTCATGCTCTATTCGAAGTACCGACTGAACCTGTATCACAGCATTCGTGTCTGTCTCATGTGTTTGCTAATTGGTCTACCTTCTCCCGAACCCAAGGAACATCTATCTCTTTGTGTGGCTGGAGCATCGATCAATGGATCTCTGAAACCCGGTTAGAGCATCTTTTAGATTGATGTCACTGGCGAGCTCCCTATATATCTAAGGGGATTGAAACCATTCAAGTCAAGTAGTCCTCACGTTCTGTTCTCCCATTCACCTCGTTCCGCCAGAACTCTTGGTCGATGCTGTAGCACGGCGCTCATGAATAGAAAGAAACACCCTATCTGAACCCTCACACATACACAAAATGAATAACGAAGGGAAGGTTATCCCTTTCCCGTAGCGAGAGGTAAGGATTAGAAGCTACGAGTCAAGGAGCCATTCCTCAATCAAAAAGCTTCGTCTAATAGGTGGTGCCTGAGGCTTGCTTGGTAGCGTTGTAAGGTCCAGCTAGATGATAGGATAGTATAGAGAGGCTAGAGTGTCCTGCGGCTGCCTGTATCCTGTGCAGATGGAAACCTCTTATCAAAGAAGTAAGATCAAGGGGAGAGGGCTTGACTTTCCGATAGGTCGAGGGAAGATGTCGGTTGAGGGGGATAACCGGCACTCGACTCGTTAATACGTATATAATATGGCCAAATATTCTCCCTTTCATGTAGAGTCTATTATAGATGTATTAACCACCCAGACCGAGAAAAAAAACTCCGCTCAACCAACATAATAGACCCTATTAACTTCAACCATGCAAAGAAAAATAGGCAAGTCATGAGGCAAGGTTTCTGGTCTGATAGGCTAGGCAGTGTTGGTCCGTCGGCAAGTCATAAGGCCAAGTGGAGAAAGAGGCAAGTCATAATAAAAGGTTACTGCTTCGATTCATGAGGCAAGTCATTCGATGTAGCTTCAGTAGCTACCAGTAAAATCATTCTAGCCCCTGCCAGTCGATTTAGCCTCTTCTGATGTAGCCCCAGTTATGTCAATCTATCCCCTGCCTGTCTAAGTATAAATATATGTATCCAATCCACCACTCGCTTTCACTTGATAATACCATGAAAAGAATTACAATCCCAGCCACAACGTCGAGCCATAACTCGCCACACCAAGCCCTTATTTCCAAGCCACAATTTCCCTTGCTTTTACTGCGCCTGGAATGGCCACGGATGGCACATTGACTAATGGAAAGTAAAGAAAGTAAACAAGCTATCGATTTGGAAGGTATAAGTGGATATATGTAATCTACACTGATCAATCACCTACTCAAGGAAATTGGTTGAAACAGCAGATCACCTCCTCGACCTCGTAACCTCGGCCGAGTCCCTCCGGGCCTTTGGATCACCCACTTAGCAATGCAGAAACTGGGGCTAAGTGCCATTTCATATATTCAACCAGTGGTAAAGGACTCGAAGAATTGGTTATTCCTTCGGGGTAGTTAGTTTCCAATCATTAGTTCGTACGATAGAGCCAATCACCAACCCAACTCGCTCGTACAGTTCCTAGAATCCGCTTTTGGAGACACAGGAATACCAAGAATCGAACCCGTTTCTTCAGTTGATTCGCTTAGACCAGTCATTATAGTGCTATCGATTAGTAGGAAGAGGTTTGTTTCCTTTAGCCCATTGGTTTCAACCTTAGCCCAATCATGTTGTGCCCACGGAAAAGTGCCTATCATAAGTAACATCTAAGCATTTGAAACGTTTTCGAACCATCTATAGCCAAACCAATCTATATTCGGTAGGCTCAGTGACGGAGCATCATCCCTAGGAGCTTCTCTCATGAAATCGTATCTCTATTGTCTCTCTATGGCCAGCAACCGGTATGGATAAACGAATGCTTCTATTCTATAATTGAATAGTTACGAAGTCCAATCGGAGGGGTAGAGCGTGGTAGATCCAAGAACTATTGGAAAGGTAGGACGTGCAACAACAGCCCTTGGAATTGCAAACATTTCTTGTATATAAGTGAAGTGCCCGGTGTACTAAGTGCCCAATAGAAGCTCCCACCATGCTAAGCTATCATCCCTATCATTACTATGAGCAAATCAGGCAGGCCTAGCTTCCTCATCTCAGTGAGTGCCTCGTAATCAGCTGTATCCCAACATTCTAACCATCCAAGCATTTTGTTCTCAATCGATAGGGGTATCTAAGCATCGTTGCATCTCTCCCATCACACACACCTCTACATCCATTAGTCGGAGCTTTCTCTGTTCCTTGGACATAACCAACCATTCCAAGTGATTCGTGTTTGCTGGGCAACTATAAGAATCAAGGAAGGCAGGGCTCGACTGTTAAGGAGAGGTGTGCAAGCATTTAAGGTAATTCCTTCCTTCCTCTAAGGCAGGGGGCAGTATAAGGGGCTTATGCAGGTGCTAGAAAAACTTATGGAAAAGGCAGCGTGCTTCTATTCAACATTGTCAAGTCAAACTGAAATCAAAGTGGTGGGTGAGTTCCAGTCAATCCGATAAACGTTCTGAAATGCGTGTTTTGCTAAATATTCACGTAGCTATTTTAGGGCAACTCTTAATTCAAGGCATGAAGGGTAAGTAAGGAAAGTCTCTATAGGTAAGGGTGTAGACCAGAAATATTTGTTTATAGGGTATTAGGTGAGAGGTCGTCGCTGATAGAGTTTAAGGATGAGGGCTGAGGCGAAGAAAACCCTAGTAAAGTGTAACCAAAGTAAGTATTATGTATGTTGTGTTCAAAGGTCCCACTAAAGGAGGTTATAGGCAGTAGGGTCTAGGGCATAGGTTGACAAAGGCTAGTCCAAAGGAGTTTAAGTTATTCCCAATTTTCTGAACTTACCTTAGTTGCTGAAGTGTATAGCTCTATCTCAGTGTGTATATCAGGCTCAAGGGGTTAGGTATAGTGTTGTATAAAGGAAAGGGGGTGGTAAAGAATATATACATAACGTAATGTGATTGGGGTTTAAGGTGAAAGGGGGTAAAGCCTAGCATAATTTCATATATAACCTGAAAGCTATAAGTGTATATGATGAAGCCTGTTGAGGATCATATGCAACAGACAGTAGATATACGATCTGTTTACCAAAGGCCTAGAACTAAACCTCAGCAGGGAGAGGGGATTAGGTTGAGCCGTTAGGGTTAAGGAGAAGGGCTAGGGCCTAGAGCCAGTATTCTGGGAGGGACTAGAACTAGGGAGAGGGGCGGGCTGTGTGCAGTGGACAATTAGGTGATACGAACAGGTGCTGCTAATGAGGTGCTACAAACGAATATGTGTCACCAATAGGTTAGCGATGATACCATAACACCCAGATGGAGATACAACATGGCGTTATATACGTTGATATACTATTCGAGGATCCTAGTCAATTTATGGTTCAACATGAGAAAGGAGCATAGTGCTAAATATGGTCGCAATAACTAACGCCTAGCAATGCAATGGTATTTATCATGAAAACCCATCTGCCAAGATCCATGGGCCTACATGAGGCATCCTATAAAAATATGAAGAGACCACATTGCATTATAGACGTTGATTCCACTTCGTGTTAACTTCAGATTGAATCAATTTTCAAATGCCCGATCGATTATATATCTACCTCCTATACCTTGAGACCTGTAGACACAGCGCAACAAGTTATTGGTACGTTCACCTAAAGTTCCACAGTTCACCTACCTAGACATACCACACACCTATATCAGGGTTGGCACCCATCGTTACACAGTTCACCTAAAGCCATAGTTGGACCTACCTACTGATCTCGACCTTTCTTCTTCTCCCTTTCCTGTTTCGATCTTTACTGCTTCCTTCCGACTTACTTCTGACGAAGACCAATTCTTCTGCTTCGCTCGACAAGAAAGAGCACCGAACCTTTTATATGATATCTTCTCGATTGCTACCCATATCTCTCTTCTTGCCATCGACAATGAACTTGACACAGCTTGCTTGATTACGCTTAGCATTTAGTTCAAATCGCATTTCAGAAGGTTTTTGATATTGACCGGAACCACTCCACGAATACCCAATTTGCTTCTTGGGTGCCCAATAGACTTAGAAGGGGGGTTTTTACCTCATACGCCTAAGCCTCGTTATGCTACCACATACCTGCTTGATTGGATAGAATCACCTGAAATTCTATAAGGAGGGTGCAACCTTCACCACCTTGCTTTGGCCTTCCCATTAGGGTTGATTGTTTCGCGTGCTCATTTGGAAGGAGAGCCTTATCGCTTATATCATATGCAAACCACCCACATATCGCTTGCTCCATGAAGGTTGTAGCCCTCTCATCGCTTTATCCATCCGTAAAAAGAAAGAAGAAACAGGGCTTTCTCCGTTGGACCTGGCAAAAAGAGCGTGCCCAGTTAGGGACAGGACAGGAGTCGAGAGAAAGGTCAATGGCTTTGGAAGCCTTCCCATGATCTCCTGAGGAGGCTGAACACTGTTAGCAGTTTTCCAACAGCCCTAGTGATTTTCTTTATAATAAAGTAAAATCCATTACACACCAACCTACCCTAGGCAGCAGATCTTTCATACAGAGCCGTGTCGACACTTAGACATAGCACTCCGGGAATAATGATGGGAATAATAAGATTCAAACGATGGGAATCATTTGTTCGAATGCCTGTGTTCAAATGGGAGGGCTTATAGTAATACTGCTTCTAATGCTACCGGGAATAATGCTAGTTCCAATGCTGATGGGAGGGAATCCTGTGTAAACTCCCGTGTTCGACTGATTATGTAAATGCCCGTGTACAAATGACCGTGTTTGAATGATGATGCTTGGAATAATGTCTGTGTTCAACTGATGATGCTGGGAATAAATCTCGTGTCCAAATGATGATGGGAATAATAATGGGCTCCGGTTCCAATGCTGCTGCTGTTATCAATATATCTTACCACCTGCCTCATATTGTGAATGATCCGGTAGCCTGCCTCCATATTGGTGATTGATCTGCCTGCCTTCTCTCTCCACCCGCTGATCGATCTCTCTCTTGCTTTTCTATCCCCATCTATCTCTCTTTCCTGATCTTCTTTCTCTCCCTACCTGCTGATATTCAAACACCTGGATAAACAGTTCACATAAGCCGAGTCCCTTCACTAGAGGCCTGGACACTTGAAGAGGCATTGACTCCACTTGAATAGGCCTTGACTCATAATCCCTACCCCTTCCTTTACTGCATCCCATCCACGCATCCATCCATGCTTACATGCATTTCTCCATCCGCACCAGCACATATTGGCATGGACACCGGAAACGAATTGATTGATTGAACTGACTGCCTGATCAAACTGACTTCCTGATAGGAGAGGATAGATGATGCTGCTTGCCTTCATACAACCATCCAACCTAAGTGATTTTGTTCTCAATCTTACCACCTGCCTTCTCTCATCGCCCTGTTAACTACTGCTCAAGGGGCTTTAGTCAACTTGTTCCCAAATGCATTATGTTATTACCTATAGCTCACAGGTATCTATTCAACCTGCTGCTCCCAAATAAGCTTTCTGATCATGGGGATAATTCTATGAGGTTCATCTGTTATGTATGTGAATGGGGAGCTACCTGTTACCTATTCAACTTGTTATCTCTTCACCCGGTTAGTAGTCATCTTCAAACCTAGTGCAACCTACCTGCCTGTTGATCAATCTCTCTCTTGCTGCTAGAGTAGAGTCAAGCCCATGCACACATTAGCCTGACATAGCTGGGTGCAACTCATAGCCTCTTTTCCTTTATTTCCTGAATTCATTAATCATTGGTTTCATTGCCGGTAGTGGCCAGTCTCTCTCTCTTGCTGCTTTCCTGAGATCTCTCTCCCTCGCAAGCTCACTCAAGGGTCGAAGCTTTGGTCTATTTTAAGTGGTATAATGGCCAATGCTTCATGCAGGATAAAGGGTCAAGATCGAAGGGTATTTTTTGGTATGAGAGAGAGATCCCCTCCAAGGCCAGGGGTGGAGAGAGCACATATATCATCCTGTGATGTTATTAACGAAGCTTATTTCTTCCATAATCTATCTATCCATTCGTGCCTGATACGACCACCATGGATGTGTTTCTGTTGTTTTTATCTATCTTTCATCTTATTCGTGGAGGCATGTTATAGGTTTACAGGATTTCTCTATTCATGTCATCATTTGATATGGACATACAATAGATTTCTTTGCATGACAGTGAAACTTCCTATACAGTTGGCAGGAGGGTATAACTTTAGTGGTGGTTGTACATAAATTGGTTCCATACTGTGCTGAGATTATAGCACCCAAAGGATTGGATACTTGTGGAAGCAACAAATGATAACAACTTGTGCTTGTAGAGCTTATAAGGGCAAGAGAAGGTCCTGACAAGCCGTTAGGGTTATGAAGGTAAAGGAAGAAACTACTTGGTAAAGTCAAAGAACATTAGGGTTTAGATAATGAATCAAGACTCCATTGCTAATAGAAAAGTGATTCTCTTACCTTGCCTTAATCTTAGGATTTACCTACTCTACCTACTAGACTAAGGTAACCTTATCACTAGCAAATCTACCAGTCCAAGGCCACTTTCACAATGGAGGAATGAACCAAACCATCTAAAGTTCTAAATTAGCACGTATAAATCTACCATCTGGATATGCCTTTATAGGTCTTGCCCTCCCGTCCTCTGTGTGTTTATGGATGAATGCTTGTGCGGCCTAGCGTGGCAACTTTCCTATTTAGGAACTTTAGGAACTACTCCCATAACTTGTGAAGAGAGAGATCCTATCCTCGGAACTTAAGCTTCGATCGTGGAACTGCCCCGGATAGATTCTCAACAGCCAGAACTTCAGATACATGGTTCGCTGGATGGTCGAGTAGCCAATAGGTTGTTCCCTTTTTCACAATTATCATGCTAGATGGGATGGATGGGATTAATGATAGGATGTCCGGCTGGGTTGAACCAGGACCTGAGAATCCCTTACTTCTAAACCCACCAGGAACTATACGAGGTAAGGCTGACGGACGGCTAGCACATTACCTTCAGCTATCAAAATAAAGGGTGGGTTTAATGAAAAAGAAAGCAAATTCCTTCCTATGCCCGATGATAACACACCTACCTTAAGGGGTATTAAGTGACCTGTGCCTAACCTTTCCTCTCTCTCTTGACCACAGAGCCTAAAACAACAGGGATGAAAATGATGGAGATGGGAAAAAAAGCGAGGTTTACCCGCTTGTCCACATCGGGCAAGGTTCGATGGCTCGTTTGTGTCAGTACTGTTCATCCCAAGAGCTTTGGTTCACATAGCCAGAAGCTCGAGAGCCTTGTTATAATAGGTACTCCCTCCCAGAAGCAAGTGAGTTAGGAACCTTTACGGGGAGGGGACTTGGGACTTACGCTTGAGCTATAATGGGGGATACATGGAAAAAGAACCTGTAAGGCGATAGGCTATTAGGAACTATGATTACCCTTCTCTCGTGGTTGGCGAATCCATTGCAACTACGGAAAAGGGGAGTTTTACATTGAAATAAATCCAGTTTTGATTCCAGATAAGGGAGGGGTTATTACAAAATGGATGGGAAAGTGATGTTTGCTTGAGGAATAACGCCTTTTTCAGCTCTTGCCTTTGCTTTCTTTGGTGGGGGTTCCAGCTATTATTCTCTTGCTTGTTCGCATGGGATGGAATGTGTGTCGTCTGCCTTGATCTTCGTTCGTATTGAGCTTATCTATTAGCCACCTCCTTTCTCTCTACTCTATCACTCCTTCTAACTCCTATTAGTAGAGTAGTCTTAGTGCAGAAGTAGTAGCTGTATTTCTCTTTCTCTCTATCTTTAGTCCAACCAGTAATTCTAAGTTATATATAAAAATGATTTAGCCAAGGCTAAGCAATAGTTCTTCGTGTTAGAAAACCAGTGTGTCGTTCTTGAAATGAGACTTATAACAACTGGTTTCATCCCGATCTAGTTGCCTTATATGATCCAGATGGGTTATCGAACTCGAGTTTGTCTTTAATCAAATCGCTTAGTTAAAGAAGTTTAGGAAGGTAAGAAATTCTATAACTCACCTGACCTTCAACCCTATAAAAAGGAGATTTTATTGAATGAAACTATTGAATGATAAGCTTTTATAGAATCTATTCTAATCAAACTAAGTGCCTTCTCCAAACAAGGTAGTTAATCCATTTAGAAATCAATATTGTTTGGTGTCAACTTGGGGGCCTTCTCCTTCTTATCGGCCAGTGATGGGCCCTGCTCTCTTTTCCAGTGGGAATGCCTATTTCGTAAGATGGTGTGGTAGTTGTTGGGAATGCCTTTATTAGAAGATGTATCGGTTTATCAGGTTGCATTATATATTTTATTCACCACGAATAAGAATATTACGGAATTCCGCTAATAGAAGCATATTGTAATTCAATCTTTCTAGCAATTGGGCTCAAGTAAAAGGCCCCCATAGGTTGAGCTGCCCAAACAACCGACCGCTTCAAAGTTCCATCAAGAAGTGATCGAATATTCTCAATCGAGCCCCTTTGGTCGAGGTCGATCCCCCACAAATCTGATTTCTCGTTCCTAAATCCCCACAAAAAGAAAGCTCAGCTCTTAGTCCCCTTCCTTTCCTTCTACCTGGTTCCTCTATCTGATCGAATAATATCGTATATAATATATGCTTCTATCTTTCTAGCAGTGTGTGAAATAGATTAGGCCCTGTTGTGGGGGTTCTGGTCTCTCTGCTAATACAAGAGGTAATTCCTGCTATAGCTGTTATCATGGTGCTTATTCGGTAGCGGGGAGGGAGTGGTAAGTTGCAGAAATCGGTTGCCAGGAGTCGCTGCGACACTGTGTGAAAATATCCACGGTCGACACACTATTATAGGTGGCTCTATTCCATAATGATCCTTTCATGAATTATTAAGCAAAACCCAAGTGACCATGATGTGCTCAACTAATAGGGTCGGTTGTTCATTTGTTGATAGGTTCGGTAGGAGGTTTCAGTGAAAGTAAAAGTAGAAAGTTTCAGTGTAGCTGCTGGTTTCACCTAGTGACATAGATCCTGCTCGATCCTCAAATATAGAAATGTATGGGTCAGCCAGCACATATATGTTCAGGTCGTTCGAAATCGCGGTCCCACCACTGCCTAGGTCGGATGCGTGCTCTCGCTACCAAGTGGTGTGATTTATTCATAACCCGCAATGCTTTAGGGTGATATAGAACCATTCACTAAGTATCTCCTCCCATTCCAAGGTCATAGTACATGGGGTCCCTTACGGGTATAGAGCCAAAGGTGGAAGCATCAAATCCTTTTGATTCACGACCCACATACATAGGCATAATCCATTGAAGTTTATCCACCAGCATCTCTCTTGTTCAGCGACAGTTCAATAACCCCCGGTATCCCCTTCATTTAGAGTGTCAGTGTCATAGGAAAATAAAGGTGAAGTCAGCACTACTAGGATAGCAGGGGCTATGTGTGAGTGTCTTATTCTTATATATAAACTGAAAAACTCTTCTTTTATTCCTATAATAAATATATCTAACTCAATTAGAGTTGACAAAACTAGTTAGTGAAATAGGAATTCCTATATCCTAACATAAACCATAGGTGAGAGTATCCTTAACATATCTGACAATCCTATTGGCTATTGACCAATACACATGTTATCAATTAGATATAAAGTGAGATATTCAACCCATTGTCAAAGCTATATTAGCTCTTGTATGAGTGAAATAGTTGATAATTACACAGGTAATGAGTATGAAACAATGAAATCCTAGTATATGAAGTGGTGTGGGTACTGGGAAGGCATTTACTGACTGGATCCTATTGGTGGGCTTTATTTTCTGGCTGGTAGGGGCTTCAACTACTTATCCTTTGGCGGCAGTTTTCACATCCTTCCCTCTCCTCCGTCGAGAGTTCGCTTGCTCACCCTAGAAGGATTGGCCATTTTACCTCTCCTCGACCTCGTAACCTCGGCCGAGTCCCTACCGGCCTATTGTCGAGAGTTCGACAAGCTCACCCTTGGCGACGGTTTGAACATCTTTAGATGGCGGCCTCCTTGTCGAGAGTTCGCTTGCTCACCCTAGAAAGATTGGCCATTTTACGTTGGCAGCGGTTTTCACATCTTTCCCTCTCCTCCGTCGAGAGTTCACTTGCTCACCCTAGAAAGATTGGCCATTTTATGTTGGCGGCGGTTATCTTTCCTTTGACTTCTCATTCAGAGAAGTACGGTGATTGGATTCGATAGAGCGTAATTACATATATATAGATCTCATTCCTCACCATATGAATAGTGAGTCGATGGCGGTCTTTGTCGAGAGTTCGGCAAGCTCACCCTCACCATATGAATAGTGAGCCCCCTAACGGGTCCTACCAAGCCTTTGGGCCTTTATTCGAGAGTTTGGCAGGCTCACCCTCACCCTAACGGGCCTTATGGTCGAGCGGCCTTACGGCACCTAACTAAAAAAGAAATCATTGTGCCCTCAATTAGAGTTTTTCTGTGAATAAGACATTCTTTTAGAAGTTTTTCTCAATTCATTTCCAACCAAAGGTTCACCCAATGCCTGTCATGGGAAGCTTGGAATGTACACCTATGTAAAAAATTGTGTAGAAATAAATATTAGTAAAGGGTTACCAAATCAAATCAATTTAAAAATCGATGATTTTCACTAGGCATAGGCTTTGGACTATGAGAATAATGGTTTCCTTTACTGATTTTGTCATCAAAAAATACATTTGAAAATTGTTTTTGCAACAATTAATTCTCAACAGAAGTAGAACATCCCAAATTCGATATCTAAAAGTTGGAAACCCTATAACCCTCTTCTTATGGATGGAAATACCTCCTCTACTTTGGATAAGGATGATGAAGGATCTGATGCTTAAATCCATTCGAGAGATAGTTCCAGGACTTTCAACATAAATCATCTCTTGAGGCTTCTATTGTGAACCACATTGTTATGATAAGAACATACATATTGAATCGTAATGCTTCTGTATGGATATTAATATTAGCTCATGAGTTGGGATTTTTAAACCGTGATAAGGATTCTCCTTTAGCACATAATGATAATCTACAAATTTCTTTGATCAACCTACCTCTAGAGGATTGGGTCAAGGTTTCAAAAAATAAATGAAAGAAAGGTCACCTTGGGGATCCACCCCAATTTCAGTGATTATCCCCTCTAATTGTTTCTTCTATCCCTTTACATCTCCTTTCTTATTCTATGTCATTCATTTCATCCTTGATATTTTCATTATATGGAATATTGAGCGAAAAAAAAATCATGATGGCATATGACGTAATTTTATTCCTCATTGATCAATATAATTTTTAGACATATATATATATTCTCTCTATGGTTCATGCCCCCCAGAGATCTATGACTGCTACATCCATGAAACAGTTGTATCAGGTAGACCTACTGGAAGGGATCACTTAGTGACAACTCAACCATAGAGCTTGACTATAAGAGTGTCGAGAGAATTGAATTATGACCTCTCAATAGAAAATGTACTTTAACAACAAAGACTCGACCAATTGAGCTATCCCTCAAGGCTATTCTTATAATATTTCTTATAACTATATATTATAATAATTGCAAATGGAGTTAGATGTGGTGATGGAAAGTTATATGAAAATTAATAATATTATATAATGATAGTAATATCAGATATATGATAATATTATAAAATTTATTTTAACTATATGTTATACCAACTATTTAAGGAGGTTGGATGTAATGGTGGAAAGTTCATTATGTAAGCTTCAATTTCAATGGAGGCTTAACTTGGAGCCATTAAGGCACTTTGAGGTAGTGTTAGAATGTGCAGATTATATCAAATAGTTTTATAACGTGCACTTATATACTCAAATCCCACCCTCATGTCTTCCTTAAAAGTATCTACCAAATTTTGAGTAAAACTCGTTAGAAAAAATGCTCTGAAAAAAATCATTTCATTTAGTAAGTAAAAATTAAAATAAATTAAAAATTCCAAAAGAAATATTTCAAAATGAATATGTCTATTAATATGATAATATTATTTTAATAATATATAAATAAAAATATTATATAAAATATAAACAAAACCGTAATTTTAAACATTCTCCATTGTAAATTAAACTTTTTATATAAAAAATTAATAATTAATAAAAACATTTTATCATTAAAAAAAATCATTTAATGCAACGTATATTACACCAACGAGAATGTTATGAACACTCTTGCGATGAATGTTGTATTATATATGACCTTGCTTTTTGATGCTTAAATGTGAATTTAATTGTTATATATTGTGTTATTATGTTCTAGCCCAAATTGAATTTTGACATATATATTTTCCAATTTTATTGTTTTGTAAATCGAAGATGCAATATTTAAAAAGTTAATTAAAAAATAAAAATATCCATTTATATTATGGTGTTAAAAATTACATTTTTAATTTCAATCTCCATCTATTTTAATATTAATTTATTATTATTATTATTTAAATACTAATAATATCACATATTTATGATTTTATTTTCTTATAAAGTTAATAATTTAGATATCGGTATATATTTCTATTAACTTAGGATTGATTTATTAAATAGTGAGAGAGATTGAATCTCTCAAAATGAAAAATATGTTTTAAAATAAAATCTATAAAAGATTATCATTCTAAATATTCCATTCATCTCTTAGAGTTAAAATAGATATAATATGCACATAATAAAATATTTTAACTCTAATTCTAAGAAATATTTTAACTTCACTTATTTTATAGGCATTTCTATATCAACCCTTGGTTGATTTTTTTTAAGTTTAATTTTGACGGGTGAGATTCAATATGGGCAAATAAATCTAGAATATGTCATCATCTGAGTCTCGCATCGAGGGTTGTGGGGCAAGGGAGAGCGAAACGATGAATACAAATTTATTTAGTTTCACGACGTTGAAGTTGTAACATGGGAGTGATTGGTGTCGGTTCAACATATTTTCGTTTGGGATTAACGTGGTAGAGGATTTTCTTCGACTTCTTTTCATTTGGGCTTTGCGTGCTAGAGACTTTTCAATATGCCGCTAGCGTTCAATGATCTGCCGAACCCACACATGACAATCACTTTCAGTTTATCGATTATCGATTAACCCACGCAACGCCATCGCTTTCATTTTATCGATTATCGATTAACCCAGGTGCAGGGATTCATGTGCAAGAGGCTTTTGTTCGGCTTCATTTCATTTGGGCTTTCTGTGCTAGAGGCGTTTCAATGTGACTCTGACATTCACTAATCTGCGCAACCCACACATGACCATCACTTTCAGTTTATCGATTGTCGATTAACCCACTCATGTCCATCTATTTCAATTTATCGATTATTGATTAACCCACAAACTACCATGGCGTTCAGTTTATCAATAATCGATTAACCCACCCACGACCATCACTTTTAGTTTATCGATTATTGATTATAATTTTAGGGTGATTCTGTGTTTTCTCTGGGGCTGGGATTTTATGAATTCATAAATATCGTTTTACATTTTGATTCTAAAGGTACTGATAGTTTTCTCAACATCAAGTGTAGAAAAGCAATATTTTAGATTTACGGTATCGATGTCAAGGTTGAAAAATGTGATGACTGAGTTTTTGACATTCAGTTATCTCAACTTTTCCAGCTGTGTAAATGTAGCTGCCATGTGTTGATCAATAACTGCCACATTTCCTTCCCTATCAGCTGCATTAGTGTTTCAGTTTTTTATTTAAATGTTAGGTTTATTTCCATCAAATAGAGTTTCTTTGAATGCATGTTGCGTTAGAGAAAGACCCTTTCTTGACTGTTAAAGAGATCTTTCTTTGGTCCGTGGTGGAACAAAGGATGCTCTGTTTCCCTCTTTGATTTACAGTGTGTAACAGGGCTACTCCGTATCTCTTTTCCTTTTCAGAAATAAAGAATAAGATATTAGTATTCAAAAACATGGTATTTTTCTAAGTGAGATTTATTGCTATAGTTTTTTTTATTGATATTCAATTTTCTGTGTATTCTGGAAATTTTATGAAGTGTTTAATCGGGGTCTGCATTTTTTGGTTGTGACTCCTTTGAGCACATAATTCTTTTTAATCAGATCCTTCATTTGGTATCAGTGATAGGTTTTTGGTTGATTGTAGCTTCAACAGAAATGAGACAATGGCTCATAATAGTAATTCAGTGCAGTACCGGATTCTCATTTTCAGTAGCGAAAACTATGAGTATTGGAACGTGAAGATGAGAACTTTGTTTGTCTCACAAGATTGATGGTTACTTGTTTCTACAGGATACACAGAGTGAGCTGATCAAGCTGCTTATAATGCATTATCAGCTAATCAAAAGACAGAGTTGAAGGAAAACTAGAAGAAAGATGTTAAAGCTTTGTATATTCTTCAAACATGAGTTGATATATTTGTGTTTCCAAAAGCTTTGTATATTCTTCAAACATGAGTTGATATCTTTGTGTTTCCAAAAATCGCAGAATTTGGAAATTCCCATAATGCTTCGGAAACTTTGGAAAAATGATGGAGCGCCAGCCCACAGCCAGCAATCAAATAGGATCAATATAAATGTCAGAAAGAACGCAATTACCACAAGGTTTCTCGGTGACGTGTCGACCAACTCCGGTTCTGTTTCACACGTCGCTCCAATTTAAATGCTTCAGCAGATAATCTCGGTTCCTCCACCTTCCGTAAGATCTGTGGCAGCTGATCCCTGTACCCGACTATTAACTGCGATGTGATTACACCGTCCTGTCACCCGATTTCCCCAATCTTTCAATCGCCCTCGAGCTTGGCAAACTTATCGGTAACAGTCTCTCTCTCCAGGTTCATTCGCTGTTCGAACGGTGGTTGCTACATGAGGGTTTTCACCCTGTCGTTCTCTTTCAGCATTTCTATGGACCTTCTAACTTTGCGTTTTTTGACTTCTCTCCTATCCTCCGGTATTGGTAACGACGGCGCTGAACTGGTCGGATATTTTGCTTTGTCTCTGTTCCAATTCGATCGCCGTGAGTTAAAACAAAAATGCAGGTTCCGTTTTCTTTTTCTTTTCTAGTTGTGGTTTCCTTGTCTGTCAATAATTTGGTTGCTTTCGCTTACAGGTAGGTTCTGCCGGTCTCTATCCAACTCATTCAGCTCTGTTCGTGCTCGAAAGAGGTAAACTATTCCTCTCTGTTATAACTTCCTGTAGCTTTTCTTCTCTGCCTAAACCCTGGGCTCCTTGTGAGCAGGGTTCGATGGATTCACCCAATCATTCAAGTCAACAATAGCTCAACGTACTCGGTTTTTTTTACCTCCAGGTATTGGTTTCCTTTTTCTTCTGTATTTTTTGTTGATTTTCTTTCGTTTTTTGGGCGCGATTTCTATAGGTCTCCAAGACTGACCTATCCTCCTTTTCGTGCAGGTGGGAAGATTCCTCTGGACTGTTCGTCTTCCAGGCTCGATTCGCGGTGGCTTCAACTTTCAACGGGTAGTACCATTTCCTGTTACGGCCCTCTCTTCTCACTGTATTTCGTTACTCCCGCAGGAATACTTGTATCATTTTATCTCAGTTATATTCCAAAGAAAACTTTAAGGTTATTTTACGTCGACTCCGTCGTCCCCTGCTTTTATCTGTCTCTGTCAATCCTAGGATAATTTTGTTAACAGAAAATTTCGGGTTTGAAACCCTGACTGTATTTCCGTTGTGCGTTTCTGAACCTTTGTCCAGTCGTTATAGTTTTTGGGTTTTAAAACCCTCCCAGCATTTACAATTCTCAGTATGATATGTAATCTAACTGTCCTGTATTCTACAGGACTGGGACTGGATATTAAATCAAATTGTTTCAATTAATATATGCAATTTGACAGAAATGCGCTTGTTTTGTTATTTTCGGTTCACTTAAAAAAAACACAGTTCGACAACATCTACCTGTAGATATTTCGCGGGTGTAACAATTTCTGTTTGTTATTACTTCACATGTGATGCTCGTTCTTGTGGGTCTCTCCGACTTCGCAGCCTGTAGGTTATTTTTTATTCTATTATGAACAAACTTCGTGACTGTTATACCTCCGTAATACCTGTAGCAACTTTCTTTATGAGGAACAAAATAAATAAACACTGTTTCCTAAATGAAACTGTAAATACTCTCAATTTCTGTGATTGAGAGCAATTTAACACAGTCAATGTGATACAGATGGTCTGTAGGACTAAAACTGCTGTTTCTTTCTATTTCTCTTTCTTAATAAAAATTTCCTGAACCCCCCGAGAATGCACTTTTCCTACTTTTTGTATCTCCGTGGAAGGAAAGTAGTTTCCAGTTGGAAACTGCCTTGCTTTCAGTTACATTTCGTTCTTGATTTCCAACTATTTCTGAATTAAATAAAACAAATTAAAATATCTAACTAACCCTACCACCCTAAATAAAACAACCACTATTAACACTTGGGTAAATGAAACTTTCTAACCATGGACAGTTTTAAAAAAATTAAAATTAAAACATTGATAGGTTCAAACCTGTCAATTTGTCACTCAACGCCAAAAAGAAAAAAACTTGCTGCTGTTTTTTTTTAACTACCCTGAGCTTGAGTCGGATGCTCCTGCATTAGGCTCCCGGGGTAACAAAAAGTCATGGCTCCGCTCCATGAGATCGTCCACCGAATAGCCAGCCTTCTGGATCTGTGCTGCATCGAGCCAGGGACTGTCCTCAATAGGACGGTTCTTCCACTTGACCAGGAACTGTAAATATTCTTTCTGGCGTGTTCGCTTGGCTACTTGTGTGTCGAGGATACCCTCGATCTCAAGGGCTGCGCTGCAGGCATCTACCTCAACCAAGAATCCTTCCTAACTTGGGTGTCCCGTTCTGGCCTCGCTGCCTCGTCGTCTTCAGGATTGGCAGTGTAAGGAAACAGATCCGCCACATTAAAGATGGGTGAAATGCCTATCCCTGGCGGCAACTGTATCTCGTAAGCATTGGCAGAAAACTTGCGAAGAATTTTGCAGGGGCCAATCTTTTTAAACTTCAACTTGTTATATTCCCCCTTCGGGAACCGTTCCTTGCGCAAGTGAGCAAGTATTTCGTCTTCAACATTAAATTGAACTTCTCGCCTTTTTAAATCTGCCTGTTGTTTATATCTTTGACTGTTGTCCTGCAACTTCGATTTCACCTGCTCATGTAAATCACTCATTGCCTGCGCGAAATCTTCTCCATCTGTGCTTCTCTTTTTGAGTTTTCCCAAATCTCGCAACTCATGCACTCCGCGAGGATGCATGCCATAAAGAATCTGAAAAGGATTGTAGCCCGTGCTACGATTGGGTGAATCGTTGTATGCAAATTCCGCCTGAGCAAGTACGCGATCCCACATTCGCGAATTTTCTCCTATCAAGCTTCGTAGCAGGTTCCCCAAGCTCCTGTTTACCACCTCTGTTTGCCCATCAGTCTGTGGGTGATAAGCAGAGCTGAAATTTAACTGGGTGTCCAAATTTTTCCACAAAGTACGCCAGAAGTGTCCTGTAAACCGCACGTCCCTGTCAGAAATAATGGACCTCGGCAAGCCATGCAATCTAACAATCTCTGTAAAAAACAAGTGGGATACGTGAGTAGCATCACTGGTTTTTCGACAAGGTATAAAATGCGCCATCTTCGAAAACCTATCCACCACCACCATTACTGAATCAAACCCTCGCTGTGTCCTAGGCAAACCCAAGACAAAGTCCAAACTGACTGAGTCCCATGGCCTACTCGGTATGGGCAATGGTGTATAAAGTTCTGTATTTTGATTGTGACCTTTTGCTAACTGACACATTTTACATCTGTTTACATACCTCTGCATGTCCCGTCGTAGCTTTGGCCAGTAATAAAAATGCTCTATCTGTGATAACGTTTTGTCTATGCCGAAATGTCCGGCTAGACCTCCACTGTGTTTCTCCCGAATTATGTTCTCCCGCATTGAACAGTCGGGAATGCACAACTGTCCACCCCTAAATAACAATCCTTCTTGCAGATTATAGTCCAGCCATGGACTATTGTTTCACAGCAAATGGTTTTGACACGCCTCATGGGCCTCCTTAAAATCTATATCTGTCTGATACAAATCCTTCAAATGCTCAAAACCTAGCACTTGCACCATACTTTCCTGCAAGAGCAAAGCTCTTCTGCTCAATGCATCTGCCACCTTGTTGGATTGCCCGCTAATATGCTTCAATACAAATGTAAATCTTTGCAGATATTCCACCCACTCTCCATGCTTGTGATTCAACTTATGCTGCTGCATAACATACTGTAAGGCAGAATTGTCAGAAAATAAAACAAACTCATTACCTAACAAATAGTGCCTCCAGTGCTTCAAAGCTTGAACGACCGCATAAAATTTTTTGTCATAAGATGAATACTTCTGCCGGCTCTCGTTCAGTTTCTCACTGAAATAAGTGACCGGTCTATCCTCTTGGCTAAGTACTGCCCCAATGGCTGTACCGCTGGCATCACAACGAACTTGAAAAAGTTTGTTGAAATCTGGCAATCTCAAGATCGGTCTCTCGGTGATCTTCTTCTTCCAAGTCTGAAAACTGTTTTCTACTGCTTCAGTACAGCAAAAAGGCTGATTTGCCTTCTTAATTCTGTCCAACATGGGTGCGCAGATCCCACTAAAATCCCTGATAAATTTTCTGTAGAAGCTTTCTAATCCATGAAAGCTTCGAACCTCAAACAAGTTCTTTGGGGATGGCCTGTTAACTATGGCTGCAATCTTTTCTGGGTCCATCTTCAACTCGTTTTCTGCAATCACAAAACCCAGATAAACTAATTCTTTTTGAAAAAAGTACACTTTTTCAAATTTATCAGCAGCTTGTTCTGCTGCAATCTTCTCAATACACTTCAAACATGTCGGAAGTGTTCCTCCTTTGTTCTGCTGAAAATCAAGATATCATCCAAATAAACAAACACAAATTTCCCAATGAACTCCTTCAGCACTTCGTTCATTAGGCGCATAAAAGTACTAGGGGTGTTACTCAGACCAAATGGCATCACCAGCCATTCGTACAGCCCTTCATTCTTCTTGAAAGCTGTCTTCCATTCGTCTCCTTCCCGGATTCGGATCTGGTGGTAGCCACTCTTCAAATCAATCTTCGAAAAATATGCTGCTCCACTCAAACAATCCATCATGTCATCCATTCGTGGCAGTGGAAACCTGTACCTAATCGTAATTTTGTTAATGGCTCTTGAGTCTGTGCACATTTGCCATTCGCCACCTTTTTTTGGAGCTAAAACTGTCAAAACTGCACAGGGACTCATACTCTCTCTGATCAGCCCCTTATCAAGCAATTCCTACACCTGTTTCCGAATTTCTTCATTATCTTTCGGGCTCATATGATAAGCTGCCTTATTTGGCAAGCTAGCTCCTGGTATAAAATCAATACAGTGGCTGATGCTTCTCTTGGGCGGCAATTCGTCAGGTAAATCATCTACTATAATATCACCAAATTCCTGCAGCATGTCCTGGATCTCTTCTGGCAGATCTGTGATCTTAGTGTGCAGGACCACTGCCTTTGGTCTCCTTACAACAGCGTAATTAACATCATTATCCTCAATCTACTTCAAAAACTCCTTTCCGCCCACAAGTAATACCTTTACTCCACTAGCTTCTGCTGTGTTTTCCTCCTTGATGGGCACAAGCGTGTGCTTGATCCCATCATTAACGAACTTGTAACAGCTCGTCTTCCCATCATGAACTACTTTTCTGTCATACTGCCAGGGTCTCCCTAACAGTATATGACAGACATCCATTGGCATAACATCGCAGATAATTTTATCCTTGTATCTGCCTATCTGAAATTCTACTTCACACTGTTCATCCACCAACAGTTGATGCCCCTTTTGCAGCCACGACACTTTGTAAGGGGTGGGATGCTTCAGCCTTTTCAGTCCCAATTTCTCTACCATTTCCGTGGCCACCAAATTATCGGTACTCTCGCTGTCAATTATCAGTTTGCAACACTTACCCTGTGATTTGAAAACTGTCCGGAACAAGGCCTTTCTCTGATCTGGCTCCACAATCTCTTTCGCTGGTTTTATCAACACCTTGTTCAGCACCAAGGCTTCCCCTGTCTCTGGTGCATTTTCCACTTCCTGAGGCAGTGCTTCCGCTTCCTCAGTTTGGGCAACATAAGCTCCTCTCCCACCTGCTGGTTCACCTTCAGGACATTCATACGACTTGTGCCCCCACTTGTGGCACCTATAGCACTGGACAGCTCCTATGCCCCGACCATTACCTCTCCCTCGCTGGTTTGGTCGTCCTCCTCTAGTGCTGTTGTCCTTTTTTGCTGTTCCTACAGATTTGGAACTGTTGCCTTCTTCATTGGAACCTGTACCTCTGCCTCTGCCAAAGGCCTTCCCCTTTCCTCTGCCAGATCCACCTCCTCTTCTGGCATTCTGCTTCCTGTTTATTTTCTCTTCCGCCTTCAAGGAAAACTAATATGCCTCATCCAAAGTTCTGGGTGAGATAATACCGATTTCATCCAGTATCTCCCCTCTCAATCCGTTCACAAACCTCGCTGTTTTTTCTGGGGTATCTTCTATATACCTTGCTCTCAAATTAAATTTATAAAATTCTTCCATATAGTCTTTAACCGTCACTCCCCTTTGCCTTAAGTTTTGTACTTGCCTGTACAACATAATTTGATAATCTTTAGGCAGAAAATTCTCTTTTAGATTTGCCTCCATTCTGGCCCACTTCTTTATAGGTTGTTTATTTAGCATTTTTCTTTCTGCCTGAACACTGTCCCAGCACAAGGACGCATGTCCTTTCAGCTTGGTGGCAGCGAACTTCACCCTCTTGTCCTCGTTGATTTCCTCAAAGTCAAAATATTTGTTCACTTTGCTAAGCCAGTCCAGCAACACCTCTGCTGAAAAACTTCCGTCATAAGTAGAAAATTCATGTTTTGGCTTATGACTGGATAACAAAATTGACCTCAATAATACGAGTTCAGGTGCCTCTCCCTCTAAACCATATTCTTGTTCTTCAACCTCTTCATCACTGTCATCCCCTCCTGCGGGGTCTCTCCTCCATCCAGCTTCCACTGCTGCTAATCTCTCATTCAAGATTCGAATCTCCTCTCTCAGTCCCTCATCTGCTACTATTCGGACTACTCTTCCTCTTCCTCGTCCTCGTCCTCGTCTACCAACCTCCATGTTCCCTGTTTAGCAAACTTTGCTCTGATACCACTTTGATGGAGCGCCAACCCACAGCCAGGTCAGCAATCCAATAGGATCAATATAAATGTCAGAAAGAACGCAATTACCACAAGGTTTCTCGGTGACGTGTCAACCAACTCCGGTTCTTTTTAACACGTCGCTCCAATTTAAATGCTTCAGCAGATAATCTCGGTTCCTCCACCTTCCGTAAGATCTGTGGCAGTTGATCCCTGTACCCGACTATTAACTGCGATGTGATTACACCATCCTGTCGCCTGATTTCCCCAATCTTTCAATCGCCCTCGAGCTTGGCAAACTTATCGGTAATAGTCTCTCTCTCCAGGTTCATTTGTTGTTCGAACGGTGGTTGCTACACGAGGGTTTTCACCCTGTCGTTCTCTTTCAGCATTTCTATGGACCTTCTAACTTTGCGTTTTTTTAGTTCCCTCCTATCCTCCAGTATTGGTAACAACGGCGCTGAATTGGTCGGATATTTTGCTCTGTCTCTGTTCCAATTCGATCGCCGTGAGTTAAAAAAAAATGTAGGTTCCGTTTTCTTTTTCTTTTCCAGTTGTGGTTTCCTTGTCTATCAATAATTTGGTTGCTTTCGCTTACAGGTAGGTTCCGTCGGTCTCTATCCAACTCATTCAGCTTTGTTTGTGCTCGAAAGATGTAAACTATTCCTCTCTGTTATAACTTCCTGTAGCTTTTATTCTCTGCCTAAACCCTGGGCTCCTTGTGAGTAGGGTTCGATGGATTCACCCAATCATTCAAGTCAACAATAGCTCGCCGTACTCGGTTTTTTTTTCCTCCAGGTATTGGTTTCCTTTTTCTTCTGTATTTTTTGTTGATTTTCTTTCGTTTTTTTGGGCGTGATTTCTACAGGTCTCCAAGACTGACCTATCCTCCTTTTCGTGCAGGTGTGAAGATTCCTCTGGACTGTTCGTCTTCCAGGCTCGATTCGCGGTGGCTTCAACTTTCAATGGGTAGTGCCATTTCCTGTTACGACCCTCTCTTCTCACTATATTTCGTTACTCCCGCAGGCATAGTTGTATCGTTTTATCTTAGTTATATTCCAAAGAAAACTTTAAGGTTATTTTACGTCGACTCCGTCGTCCCCTGCTTTTATCTGTCTCTGTCAATCCTAAGATAATTTTGTTAACAGAAAATGTCGGGTTTGAAACCCTGACTGTATTTCCGTTGTGCGTTTCTGAACCTTTGTCCAGTCGTTATAGTTTTTGGGTTTTAAAACCCTCCCAGCATTTACAATTCTCAGTGATGATATGTAATCTAAGTGTCCTGTATTCTACAGGACTGGGACTGGATATTAAATCAAACTGTTTCAATTAATATATGCAATTTGACAGAAATTCGCTTGTTTTGTTATTTTCAGTTCACTTAAAAAAAACACAGTTCGACAACATGTACCTGTATATATTTCGCGGTTGTAACAATTTCTGTTTATTATTACTTCACATGTGATGCTCGTTCTTGTGGGTCTCTCCGACTTCCCAGCCTGTAGGTTCTTTTTGATTCTGTTATGAACAAACTTCGTGACTGTTATACCTCCGTAATACCTGTAGCAACTTTCTTTATGAGGAACAAAATAAATAAACATTGTTTCCTAAATGAAACTGTAAATACTCTCAATTTCTGTGACTGAGAGAAATTTAACACAGTCAATGTGATACAGATGGCCTGTAGGACTAAAACTGCTGTTTCTTTCTATTTCTCTTTCTTAATAAAAATTTCCTGAACCCCCCCAGAATGCACTTTTCCTACTTTTTGTATCTCTGTGGAAGGAAAGTAGTTTCCAGTTGGAAACTGCCTTGCTTTCAGTTACATTTCGTTCTTGATTTCCAACTATTTATGAATTAACTAAAATAAATTAAAATATCTAACTAACCCTACCACCCTAAATAAAACAACCACTATTAACACTTGGTTAAATGAAACTTTCTAACCATAGACAGTTTATAAAAAAAAACAAATTAAAACATTGACAGGTTCAAACCTGTCAATTTGTCACTCAACACCAAAAAGACAAAAACCTGCTGCTGTTTTTTTTTAACTACCCTGAGCTTGAGTCGGATGCTCCTGCATCAAAAAAGCTTATAAAGGTTCTGTCAAGGTAAAAGTTGTTAAACTTCATAAGTTGAGAAGAAATTTTGAGTCTCTATCTATGAAAGAAAGTGAAAATTTTGAATCATTTATCACTAGATTTCAAAGTATTGTAAATGATATTCATGCTCATGGTGAAACACTTGAAGATAGGAAGATTGTTGAAAAGGTTTTAAGAAGTTTTCCAAAATAGTTTTATCTAGTTACTATTGCTATAGAAGAGTCAAGGGATTTATCTCAACTAACCCTTACTAATTTATTTGGTAGTCTTCAATTTCATGAAGATAGGTTGAAAAAGAACTAGGAAGCTTTTGATCATGCTATTTAAAGTAAGTTGAAATTTGATGAGAAGAAGAAGAAATTTTCAACTGCCATGACTGAAGCTTCTACTCATTTTTTTAGAGGAGGTAGAGGTCGTGGCAGAGGTAGAGGAAGGGGGTGGCCGACGTAGAGGAAGAAGTAGCGGTTTTGGCAGAGGCCTTTTTCATTGCATCTACTGTAATAAAGTTGGTCACCTTGAAAGCTATTGTTTTAAGAAGAAGGTGAAATCTCTTAAACGCTATTTCTTACATGTAACTGCCTTGAAGCTAAAGATGATTTTACATGGTATTTAGATAGTGGCTGCTCAAATCATATGACTGGAAACAAAAATTTGTTTGTAAATTTATATAAAAGTGTGAAGGGGAAAACAAATTTTGGCAATGATAATGAAGCAGTTGTAATGTGTAAAGGTACGATTGCCATAAAATTCAAGAATGAAGGTGTTATGTATGTACAAGATACTTTGTTTTTTCTAGGTTTAAGACATAATTTGATTATCATAGGGCAGTTAAACTCTAAAAATTACAAGACCATTTTTTAAGGAAGGCTTTGTAAGATTTTTAACAATACTGCCCTAGCTGTTGAAGTCCATATGATAGAAATAGGATGTTTTTGTTAAGAATGGAATCAAATGTAAATTGTTTGAAAGCCGCAGTTGATGAGTCTTGGCTTTGGAAGAAGAGGTTAGGACACCTTAATCTTGGATCTCTTTCTATGATGCAGAAGAAGAATGTAGTAAGAGGTTTACCTTATTTTAGAAAACATGATAAGAAGCTATGTGAATGTTGTATAATAGGAAAAAAACACATAGATAGATTTCCTTTACATCAATTTAGAGCAGCTGAGCCTTTGGCCTTACTACATGCAGATATTTGTGGCCAATGCAAACTTTGTCCCTTGCAAAGAACAAATATTTCATTCTTTTTGTCGATGAGTTTTCAAGGATGCCTTGGGTTTATTTTCTAAGTGAGAAGTCTCAATATTTTAGTTGTTTTCAAAAATTTAAAGCGCGTGTTGAAAAGGAATCATGGTACTATTTGAAAGTCTTGAGAACTGATAGAGGAGGGGAGTTCACCTCCAATGATTTTAAAGATTTTTGCAGCTCACATGCCATCAAAAAGGAGTTAACTACAACTTATACTCAACAAAAAGGTACAACAGAAAGGAGAAACAAAAAAATTGTTGAGATGGCAAGATGTATTTTAAAAGAAATGTCTTTTCCCAACATGTATTGGGAAGATCCAGTGCATTCAGTAGTATATATTCTCAATAGAAGTCCAACAAAAATGGTAAAAAAATCTACTCCTTATGAATCTTGGTTTTGTAGAAAGCCAACTATTTCTCATTTGAAATTTTTTTAGTCTACATGTTATGTTCATATTCCTTCTGAACAAAGACAAAAGCTAGATGGAAGTCTGTAAAATGTATTTCTATGGGATACTCAAATGAAAAGGCTTATATTTGTTATGATTCTCTTACTAATAAGATCTATTTAAGTAGAGATGTTATATTTGATGAAGGGGGAGTTTATTTTAAGGATGAAAGTGAAGATAAATTGGTTAGTCCACATATTGAGATTTAATCCTTGATGATAATGATCAATCAAATCATCCATCTGTAGTGACACTTTTAGGTTCATCTATAAGAGGTTCTCAATCAAAGGTATATTCATCTACTTAATCAAAAATTATTCATATTGATACATAAGCACCATCTCCATCTAGTTCTCCTACAAAAACTAGATGCTTGAAGGAAATTTATGAGCCGCCATCAAGGTATGTTAATGATCATTTTGCTCTTGTTTCTTCTGCAAATGTTGAGTTTCTAGGTCCCTGTATTACTAGTATAGTCCCTTATTATTGTTAGTGTAACCCCCTTATTGTTATTGTTGCACCCCCGTACCCCCAATATTGTTATTATTGTGCCCTTACATTATTATTATTAGGTTGGCTAAGATTATATTGTGATCCCATGGACTCCTATATATAGAAGTAGGTTTTTTCATTTGTATCATCCAAGAATTGTTCATTTATGTAATGTATTGGAGGTTTCCCCCTCGAACTGGTTTATTTCTAAGGTGTTGATCTCTCTCTTCTTCTATTTTTGGAGTTGATTTCATAACATTTGGTATCATAGCTTTGGATTCTAGGGTTTCACTGCTCCAAACAGGTCATCGTGGAATTTTCTCTATAATGTTTTTTCTATGAAGGTTCAGAAGCTGAAATTTTTACAGAACGAAGCCAGAATCCTAAGGAACGTCATGTAAACATTTCAAATCTTGGTTCACAATATTTTTTGAGATATGATCTGTGGAAGTTAGGGATTTTTCAGGCTCCCCAATTTCACCTGAAATAGGTCATCATGGAATGTGCACTATAAATTTATTTCTATGAAGGTTTAGAAGTTTAAATTTTTACAGAGCGAAGCTGCAATCCTGAGGAATTGCTTATAAAAATTTCAGACCTTGGTTCACAATATTTTCAAAGCTATGATCTGTGGAAGTTAGGGTTGTTTCAAGCTCCCGAATTTCATCTCAAAGAGGTGATCATGTGAAAATCATCATAACTCTCTCTCTCTCTGAGAAACGGATTGGAATTCTGTAAAAAGTTGCTACAAGTACACAGACTATAGTTTCCTTTGTATACATTTCACAGTTGAAGGAGGAAAAAATGACACATGACATGTAATATTCCTAAATTAGTATGCAGTTAATTTGAATATTAAAATATGATTTTTCTTTCTTGTCTGATGAATAAGTGGGTAGGGAGACCCATAAATCTCTATATTAGGAATAAAATCACTTCTCATGTGAAATTGGATCATATTTTTAGCTTAATAAAGCACCCAAGGTGTGAACAGGGGCTAGAGCATGTGGACTGAGTCAACTTTGACCAAATCAACAGTGCTGTCATGGAGGAGTGGACATTTATGGAGAGACAACACAGTTTTATATGGAGACACATTGCATGGAAGTAGTGTCATTAATAGATGAGGCTTAGGGTTTGGAAGCTCATTTCTTACATAAGGAAGAGGAAGACAACCATATTATTAATTTATGATATGTTTATGTTTTGATTATATGGTTTGTTTAGACATATAGGATTTCTTCAGTTGTTTAGCTAAGATTGTAGTGCTGTTTAGCACAGGGTGTTCCTAATCGGGAATCCCACCTCTATCCTTGAGAAGCCTCTTAGGAAGATATTTTTCACTATATTTCCACATTCAGGTTTCAGGCTAAGCTTTAGTTTCATGGTACAACATATTTTTTTTGAGAGATGCACTGAGTTGCAGGGTGCAGTAGTGGAAGATTGTATTGGGTGTTTTATGAGCTAGTTTTGCAGTGGAGGAAGGTTTCCTTCCATTGGGAGGCTAGTAAAGGAGCCCCTTGGGATTATTTGATATATTTTGCATCTTTCAAAGGTTATTTTATCCCTTAAGGTGCAGTTCCAATCCATATTTGTGTTATTTTAGTGAGTTGCTGTAGTGGGCAACCCAAAAATGGCCGAAAATACAAAGTTAAAAGCTAGCCAAACCATTTCTGGGTCTTTCTGGGTTGTCCGAGTATAATCTGTGGTTGAATTCCTAGATCATTCTAAGCACTCCAACATCCCTCTGCACATGGTTCTTCTCCTGAGAAGTAGTAGTTTCCAACAGTAGCAGTTTCCTCAGCAGCATTAGTTTGCTTCCCATGGAAGGGATAAACCCTTCACTAAGAGAGTCCCTTTGGAGGAGTTCTTTCAAATCTACATAAGATTTATCCACCTTCTTATATGTGTTTCAGTTGCAGTGCATCTTTAGCTCTAAGGCTTTAGATCCACCATTCATATTTATTTTACTTCCGGAAACCCATCCTGGATTGTCTTGGAAAACTGTTGAGGAGCACAGATCTCCATTTTTGGCCCTGTATGAGAATGACCTTATTATATCAATTTATATATATGTTCTAGCCGCAGTAATAGTCACTAAAACTAAGTTGTTCTTGCTTTAGTACTTTGTGTAGTAGTGTATTACATGTTTTGGGTGCATTTTGGTATTGAGGCTTCTTTTGCCTATCTTGAGGGGCATGATCCCCAATATCTTGTACTTATTTATTGCTGTTATACATAATACCATGGATATATCATTTGTCTCACATGTAATGTGTTAATACTTGCTTCTATTTCCATTATTATGACCTATGTTCCTGCTTTTCCCATTTGGGAATATTACAGTGGTATCGGAGCATAATCTTCGCTCAGTCTGTGAAGACATTGCATCTATGTTATCAGAAGAAGAAGAAGCTTCTCAGATAAAAGAGAAGGCTTACAAAAGGGACAAATGAAAGTCTCCATTATTTGGATAAATGAAGGGAAAGAAGTTTTCAAAACAACTTCTCCAAACTATTCATGAGCTTAAAAGATAAATCAAGGGAATGAGGAGGGAAATACATGAAGGTCGCTCAATAAGGTTTTCACATGAGGAAAGCTCCAGTTCTTCATATTATGGGTGTTATCATTTAACCACACAATCAGATCTACAATGTTGTACCATGCCTACATTCTTGGAAAGAGAAGAAGAAGGAGGGGAAACACTAAAGGATGAGACTCTTGGTGACTATCTCCAAGAATATGAATATCATTCTAGAAGATTTAGGGAGCATATAAGCTTCCAAGGGTTTTGTCAAATCAAAGAATATAGAAGACCCAATAACTACAATAGAAGGAGAGGGTGCATGCATAACACTTTGGGTAGATTCTTTATACCTACTTTCGATGGGTCACCCAAGAGCACAACGAAGGCTTGGGTAACAGAGCTAGACACATATTTCTAGTTTCATCAAGTTTCAGAAGAGGAAGCCATGAGAGTATCAACATTGCATCTTGAAGGTAATTCTTATGCCTAGTGGTTATTTTAATCTTCTTCATTGAATAATGAAAATATATCTACTTATGCAAAGTTCACGAGGAGGTTAGTGAAAAGATTTGATTTAAAACAATCTGAAACTTCCTTGGGAGAGCAAACCAAGTCCAAGAAATCAAAACCTTTGTATTAGTTGGAAGGATCCATGAAGCCAACTCCATTTCAGAATGTTTTTGAGGGGGTTAAAGATCTGCAACATGCTTTTCCAAGGGAAAAGGCCCCACTTTAGCAAGAACACTCTTCTCAAGAAGAAGACATGATGATTCCTTTTTCAAAAGGAGATCAAGTCAAAGGATATCTTAATGATGAGGTATTCTCCATTTATGAAGAGAAGGAAGAGGAAGAGCTATAAATATCCTCTGGAATTCTGACAATAGGAGGAGATATACTTCTATTTGGAGATGCAGATGAAGAAATTGCTTCAACTAGAGGAGCTCTCGCATCTTTGCAAGAAGTTCCAAACTAACTTACATATGAATATCATGAGCAGCATGTGTCTATGTCGATAGGAAATAAGACAAAACAATGGAGGAAGTGTGTTCCAACATTGAATGCAATATTGGGCACACACAATATGATAGATCATTCCTTTGTGATCAAGGCTTTTGACACCAATGAGAGTTTGGGTGTACATAGATTGATTACAATTGAAAAATACACCTTAGACTATGAGATCTTGCATAAGGTAGGAGGAAATGAGAAGGAGGGCCAACACAAAATGATTGGGAACATATACACCCATCATTTTCAGGAGATTTATGTACAGAAGCAGGAGGATGATTTGCGTAGTGAGAGGAGGGAAAAATCAGTCCACTCGCATTTACAGCCTTCTCCTGGCCTTCAAATGTTTCATTACATGGAGGCATTCCACCAGGGAGACCCCCTGATTGGAAGAGGATAAAAGATTTCTCTCAACATGTTTTACCACTCATAGATCCAGGAGGAGTGGGAATAGTGGGAGGTAATTGTACAATGTTGAGATTCTTGGGTAGACTCAAGGAGGAGGGAGACATTCTCCCAACATCATCATTACCCACTCTCATTTCAGATTTTGCGTTGTGGGAGGAGCAACATGGGAAGGATAGCAACCTTCCAATATGTACCTTTGGCATGGGAAATGTCAAATAGGAGGACAACCATATGACATATGTTCTTTGTGATCGATCATCAGCGCTGTCACTATGGAGGATAGATCCATATTGGAAATCCCAGCTATTGGTGGATTATTCCAAGGATCTTTTCACATGCATGATACTTGAAGACAAGGTACATTGAGAGGGCTATTCAGTCCAAGATGAAGTCATATATTATCATGGAAGGATATTCTTATCTAGAGCCTCCAAGATCAAGGAGAAGTTGTTACAAAGAGCACATGAAGATTTTCTTTTCAGCCATACTTATTCCATGAGAGCCTACAACACTATCATGGAGAGCTACACTTGGGAAGGCTTTGAAGAGGAACTATATCAACATTTTAAAAGATTCATGGACCTAGAGATGGTATAGACACATAAATCAATGAAGGAGTTATCATAGCCTCCTCTTTCCTCTTTTAGAATGAGAGGGGATCTATCTATGGACCACTCCATTTGTATGAGCATAAATTTTGGTAAGGAACATGATTATGTACATGATGTTTCATTTAATGACTATTTGCATTCCTTTACCATGTATATGTAAGTCATTGCTCCAAGGAGGAGAATTCTTCCATATAAGCTACATGGCCAACTTTGGGCCATAAACATTTTTAAACATGCCCACTCCCTTACAAGATATAGGGAGATGTTGTATCACTCTGGGTGCACTCCAAAAGCACCAAAAATTTCTCACCTTTTCAGCCATTGTGAGAAGATTTGGGTAGCAAGTGGTGGGGAAATGACTTACCATATCACTATCTGAGGAAGTTAGGAGATATACTGTGTCGGTTCCACATGTGGGATTATGATCTACCTCCATTATTGGATTTGATTGTTTATGTATCGTTGGTTTTGATCCCATATGTTGATGATGTTCTTATTACTATTGGGGAATGATTGGAGGGATGAAACATTGGTTGGATGTGTCCATTGGAAATGAAACTTCCCAAATTTATTCATGCATCAAGGGGAGCATGGGACATTATATGGCTGATACATTACATCACTTTTTTCCTTATGAAGGGAGCCATATAATTGACTTATGTCTTTGGGAGGAGCCTCTCATATGGGAGGATTTTTTATGAATTACCATTTTGGAGGGTGATTCATTTCATATGGATTATAGCTTGAAGCATGGAGCTTCACATGGGGATGAAGGTTCCCTAAATTTTGCATATATATCCTTGCATTTTCTTGAGGACAACCAACATTTGGGAGGGGAGGATTGTAATATTCCTAAATTAGCATGCAGGTAATTGGAATATTAAAATCTAATTTTTCTTTCTTGTCTAATGAATAAGTGGGTAGGGAGACCCATAAATCTCTTTATTAGGAATAAAACCACTTCTCATGTGAAAGTGGATCATCCTTTCATCTTAACAAAGCACCCCAAGGTGTGAACATGGGCTAGAGCATGTGGACTGGGTCAACTTTGACCAAATCAACATTGTTGTCATGGAGGAGTGGACATTTATGGAGAGACAATGCAGTTTTAGATGCAGACACATTGCATGGAAGTAGTGTCATTAATAGATGGGGCTTAGTGTTTGGAAGCTCATTTATTATATAAGGAAGAGGATGGAAGCCATATTATTCATGTTATGATATGTTTATGTTTTGATTATATGGTTTTTTTAGACATATAAGCTTTCTTCCGCTATTTATCTAAGATTGCAGTGTTGTTTAGCACAGGGTGTTCCTGATCGAGAATACCACCTCTATCCTTGAGAAGCTTCATAGGAAGATATTTTGCACTATATTTCCACATTCAGGTTTCAGGCCAAGCTTCAGTCTTGTGGTATTGCGCAGTTTCTATTGAGAGATGTGCTAAGTTGCAAGGTGTGGCAGTGGAAGATTGTATTGGGTGTTTTTTGAGCTAGTTTTGCAGTGGAGGAAGGTTTCCTTCCATTGGGAGGCCAATAAAGGAGCCCCTTGGGATTATTTGATATATTTGGCATCAAGCCAAGGTCTAGTCTAGATATGCATTATTTTAGTGAGCTGCTACAGTGGGCAACCCAAAAATGGCTGAAAATCCAAAGTTAAAAGATGGCCAAACCATTTTTGGGTTTTTCTATGTTTTTTTGAGTAGAATTCGTGGTTAAATTCCCAGATAATTCTGAGCACTCTAACATCCCTCTGCACATTTCTTCTCCTGAGAAGTACTGGTTTCCAGCAATAGCAGTTTCCTCAGCAGTAGTAGTTTTCTTTCCATTGAAGGGATCAACCCTTCATTGAGAGAGTCCTTTTGGAGGAGTTCTTTCAGATCTACATCAGATTCAGCCACCTCCTTCTATGTGATTCAGTTGCAGTGCATCTTCAGCCCTAGGGATTTAGATCACCATTCATATTTAGTGTATTTCCGGAAACCCATCGTGGGTTGTCTTGGAAAGTGTTTAGGAGCATAGATCTCCATTTTTGGCCCTGTACGAGCATGATATTATTAGATCCATTTATATATATGTTCTAGCTTTAGTATTAGTCATTAAAAATACATTTTTCTTGCTTCAGTACTTTTTGTAGCAGTGTATTACATGTTTTGGGCGCATTTTGGCATTGAATTTTTTTTTTCCTATCTTGAGGGGCTCGATCCCCAAGATCTTGCACTTATTTATTGTTGTTATACATAATACCATGGATCTATCATTTGGATCACATGTAATGTGTTAATACTTGCTGTTATTTCCATTAGTATGCACTATATTCCCGCTTTTCCCATTTGGGAATATTACATGGAACATCGTACGAGTTCGCTCTACTGAACCAGTCTACAATCAAGTCATTGTGGGAGATTCAACATAACTTTGTCTTGAAGAATATAAATCATGTCAAAACTATAGAATTTGAAAGAAGCTTCAGAGGGAAACTACAGGGTCAAATTTTTTATATTGAGGATCTGCAATTATAGAGATAATTCATTTTTATTGTTGAGCTTCTTAAAAGCAAGAAAAAGGTGTGTATTTGCTTTTCGAATTGCATAAGTCTTGTGTGAAAAATTAGTTTGAATTGATTCCAAGGGCATATTGTAGAACATATATCATTATTGGGTTATAAAATGCCTCCTAACAATAATTCAACACCCATTAAGCCTTTAGAAGGCTCTACTATGACCCATGAAGATGAAGAACTGCAACATGACATGTCAAAATTACAAGAGCAAGTGCACCAAATGTCGTTGTCGCAAAGAGAAACAAAAAATGAAATGGAAGTTTTGAAGAAAGGCATGGAAGATAAGATGGATGGCATGGAAGAAAAATAAAAGACAACATGGAAAACATGAAGAATGATATAAAAGTAGACCTAAAAGGTTTGACAAAGTTGATACAAGAAATGTTTCCTAATGGAAAAAATATAGTAGAGGAAACTCATGATGAGAACAAAATAAATGTTAATCGTGATTTTATAAACTCTAATGTTGGATGGAAGAACCACCATATTCCAAATATGGATATGAGGAAGTTTGATGGCAAGGATATTGTAACATGGATACTACATATGGAGTAGTATTTTGATCTCAGTAATGTGAAAAACACACAAAAGGTACACATTGCAACTTTACATTTAGAAAAAAATACATTTTTATGGTATCGATGGCTTTGATCTCATAAAAAACTGTCACTTGGTCAATTTTTATGGAGGAAATGATAGCACATTATGAGGATACAAAGAGAAACCTTCTTTAGCCAATTGATAAATCTCAAACAAAAGGGTTTAGTGGGGGAGCACATTGAGGACGTCCAAAAATTAAATATAGGGGTAGCTGATATTCCAGAGGAACATAGGTTTGATGTCTTCATATAGAATTTAAAGGATAGAATCCAACATGAAGTTCTTGTTTGGGAACCTGATTCATTGGAGAAGGCATTCAAATTGGAAAGAAAAAATAAATGTAAAATTATGGCGACAAGGAAACCTACCATTCACATCTATAAATATGGAAGTGTTGCTACTCCTAGACTTCCACAACCTACAAGGTTGACACCACAACAATTGGAATAAAAGATAGAAAAAGGGCTTTGCTACATTTGTGATAGAAAATACACTAAAGGTCATAAGTGTGCTGTGAAGAAATTATTTTACATAGATTGTGAAGAGGAGTAATAAAATGAACAAGAAACTTCAAAAGAAGAGGATATACACTAGCAACCACCCTAGAAGAAGAAGAAATGAATCCAACCATATCATGTAATGCATTGGCAGGTATTACCACTCCTAAAATTCTCAATATAGAAGGACATATCAAGAAGAAAAAGGTAATAGTGTTGATTGATTTGGGTAGTACCCATAATTTTATTTTAACGTAGCCAAGGAATTGAATTTTTTCCTATACCTAGCACTAGAATGTCAAGCGATGGTGGCAAATGGAGGAACCATAAATTGCTCTGGAAAATGTCATAATATCAAGCTAACCATGGGGGGATATGTATTAAATAGGCCAATTCTTTCCATTCCAATGGGAGGTGCTGATGTTGTATTAGGATTACAATGGTTACAATCTTTAGGGATGATATATTTTAATTTTCAAGAAATTTTCTTGAATTTTTTTTTAGAAGGAAAGGAAGTCGAATTGCGGGGTATCGCAAGGAATTCGGGAAAGATAATAAGCTCTAATGTCATGACACAGCTTCTGAAGAAAGAACAATGAGGCATAATTGCACAATTATGCTCACTAGAAGTTCCAACATCAAAATCATCTATTTCTCCATATCTCCAAAAATTCTTGGACATCCATTCCATGGTATTTGAAACTCCCAAAGGACTCCCACCTATTCGTGATCATGATCATGCTATTCATTTGATTCCAGGAAGTGTTCCTCCAAACATCAAGCCTTACAGATATCCTTATGTCCAAAAGAGAAAAATGGAATGTATGATTGTAGAAATATTAGAGGCTGGTATAATTCAACCTAGTCAAAGTTCTTTCTCTGCTCCAGTCGTATTGGTGCACAAGAAGGATCGATCATGGTGCATGTGTCTAGATTATAGGGAGATCAATAAGCTCAATATTAAATATAAATTTCCCATTCCTATTATTGATGAATTATTGGATGAATTACATGGATCAATTTATTTTACCAATTTTGATCTTTGTTCAGGATATCATCAAATTAGAATGAAGATGGGAAATTTTCTAAAAACAGCATTTCAAACTCATGAGGGTCATTATGAATTTTTATTCATGCCTTTAGGCCTTACCAAAGCACCTTCTACATTTCAAGGGTTGATGAATTCCATTTTCAAACCCTTCATTAGAAAAAAATTTCTAGTATTTTTTGATGATATACTAACCTACAACAGATCTTGGAAGGATCAACATGTTGAAAATATGCTCAAACTATTGGAGGAGAAACAATTATATGCAAAAACATCCAGATGTTTCTTTAGATTACAAGAGGTGGAATATTTGGGTCATATTGTATCTCATGAGGGTGTTAAGGTAGGCCCTAACAAAATTGAATCCATTAAGTAATGGAAAGTCCCCACAACCATAAAGTAGTTGTGAGGATCTCTTGCGTTAACAGGGTATTATCGCAAGTTTGTTAAGAATTATGGGCGAACAACAGCACCTATAACAACATTATTGAATAAACAGGAATTTTCATGGACACCTGAAGAAACTAAGGCATTTGAACATCTTAAAGAGGTAATGTGTGTAGCACTAGTCTTAGCTACGCCAGACTTCACAAAAACATTTATTGTTGAACATGATGCTTCAACAAATGGAATTGGTTCTGTTTTAATGCAAGAAGGAAGACCCATTGCTTTTGAAAGTCATCGAATCAAAGGAAAGTATTTACAGAAAGTTATTTACGAGAAGGAAATGTTGGAAATACTACATGCACTAAAGAAATGGCGACCTTACCTAATGGGAAGACACTTCAAGGTAAAAATTGATCATGATAGTTTTAAACACTTTTTGGAACAAAGACTATATTTAGAAGAGAAACAAAAATGGGTCACAAAGATGTTGGGTTATGACTTTGAAATAATCTACAAAAAGGGAAGCTAATTATTATTGCAGATGGACTCTCAAGAAAGGATGAAGAGGTGGAAGCATTGCTTTGTGTCATTACTATTATCCAACCATATTGGATAACCAACGCAAGGGATGAATTGAAGGATGATGAAGAAGTGTGGACACTCATTCAAAAGTTGCAGCAAGGTCCTAGTATATCTCATACATTTAGTTGGAAAAATGATTCCTTGCAGTACAAATATCGCTTATATATTTGTAAGAATTCCCAACCAAAACAAAATATTCTTTTGGAATTGCATATTTCTCCTTTAGGAGGACACTCGGGATTTTTAAAAACTTACCACAGGGTGAAGAAATAATTTTTTTGGGATGGATTTAAATCTGATATTCAAAATTTTGTGGCAGAATGTTTGATTTTCCAGTAAAATAAAGTTGAGAAAATTAAGACTCCGGGTCTTCTACAACCTTGATCCATTCCAAGTCCACATTGGGAGGAGATTTCAATGGATTTTATCACAGGTTTACCTAAGTCCAAAGGAAAGACTGTCATCATGGTGGTAGTTGATAGAATTACCGAGTATGCACACTTTTGTGCATTGTCTCATCCATTTAAAGCAAGTACAATTTCTACTGCATTTATGGAAACAATTCAAAAGCTACATGGAAACCCAAAGATTATTGTAAGTGATAGAGATCCCATTTTTACTGGAATTTTTTGGACGAATTTATTTTCTTGTTTGGGTACTCAACTAGCTCATAGCTCATCTTATCATCCACAATGTGATGGTTAAACTAAGATAGTGAGTAAATGTTTGGAAGGATATCTTCGTTGTTTTGTATCTGATAATAAAATGCAATGGGTCAAGTGGTTACCTCTCATTGAATGGTGGTATAACGGTTTCTTCCATAATGCAGCAAAAATGACCCCATTTATGGCACTTTATGGATATCATCCACCATCCATCACATCATATTTAATAGAAAATTCTAAGGTTCAAATAGTGGAAGATCACATCGAGCATCAACAAGAAGTTCTCCAACACTTAAAGGATAACCTAAATTTGGCACAAAATCGAATGAAAAAACAAGTAGATCAACATCGCAGCGAGAAAATTTTTGATGTAGGCGACTGGGTATTTTTACAGCTAAAACCATACAAAAAAATGTCCCTCAAGCAAGCTAATAAGGATAACAAATTATCGCCAAAGTACTATGGTCCTTACAAGGTGTTGTTAAAGATTGGTACTATAGCATACAAATTGGAGCTTCTTGATTCTTCACGAGTGCATCCAGTTTTCCATGTTTCATGCTTAAAGAAGGTTATAGGTGGCAAACTTCCAGTTCAATCAATATTTCTAGAACTTTATGAGGAAGGAAAGATCATACTGGAACCTGAAGCAATCAAGGAAACAAGAACTCGATAGCTACGAAATCAATCAATTTCAGAGTATCTTATCAATTGGAAGAAATTACCCAGTGAAGATTCTACATGGGAGGATGAGAATTTTATACGGAAGCATCCAGAGCTACTAAAGCATTTAGGACAACACTTTTTTGAAAGAGAGGGGCATGTTAGGTCCCTATATTACTAGTATATTCCCTTATTATTGTTAGTGTAACCCCCTTATTGTTATTGTTGTACCCCTCTAACCCCAACATTGTTCTTATTGTGCCCTTACATTATTATTGTTAGGTCAACTAGGATTATATTATGATCCCATGGAACCCTATATATAGAAGTAGGTTTTTTCATTTGTATCATCCAAGAACTGTTCAATTATGTAATGTATTGGAGGTTTCCCCCTCGAAGTGGCTGATTTCTAAGGCATTGATCTCTCTTTTCTTCTATTTTTGAAGTTGGTTTCATAACATGAGTCTATCAATTTTAAATAATATTTTTTTCCTGAGCCATGGGTACAAGAAATGGAGGATGAAATGTCTCAAATACATAAAAATAACACATAGGAGTTAGTTGAACTCCCTCATGGAAAATCTTCCAATGGAGTAAAGTGGATTTACAAGCTCAAATTTAATATGGATGGAAGAATTTCAAAATACAATGCACACTTAGCTGTAAAGGGATATATGCAACAAGAAGGCATCGACTATGAAGAGACATTTTCTCCTGTATCAAGAATGGAAACTGTAATAACTTTTCTTTCCATAGCATCTCAATTAAAACTAACAATTTATCAAATGGATGCCAAATCTTCTTTCTTAAATGGATATTTAAGGGAAGAAGTTTATGTTGAAAAAGCTCAAGGTTTTATTGTTCAAGGTAAAATAAGAGAAGGTGTATAGGCTGAAGAAGGCACTTTATAGTATTAAACAAGCCCCTAGAGCTTGGTACTCTAGGATTGATAAATACCTTCATGATCATGGTTTTGTTAAGTGTTCTTTTGAAAGTGAAGGCTACAAAAAGGTCATTGGATCCAATTTTATTATTATCTGCTTGTATTTAGATGACTTAATATCTATGGGCACCTCAATATCACTTGTAAAGGAGTTTAAAGAAGAAATGAAATTTTATTTTGAGATGTTTTATTTGGAAGAAATTCAATATTTTCTAGGCATGAAAATTAGAAAAAAAGTTGAAGGTATATCCATTTTCCAAACCAAATATGTTGAAGATATATTGAGGAGGTTGAACATGAAAATTTGTAAATTTGTGATCACTCCTCTTGTTTTTGGGAGAAAATTGATGAAAGAAGGTGCATATTCTCTCTGTAATGCCACTCTTTATAGATCCATGGTTGGCAGCATAATGTATCTGAAAACTACTAGACCAAACATTATGTTTTATGTAAGTCTAGTTTCTAGGAGTCTCATTGGCAAGAAACTAAAAGAATACTCAGATATGTAAGTGGTACCATATTTTTTGGATTGTTTTATAATGATACTAATGATTTCAATGTTCTAGTATACACAGATGCAGATTGGGTAGGTAGCTAGGATGATCACAAAAGTACTTTAGGATATGATTTTATTTTTGGAGGGAATCTTGTTTCATGGAGCAAAAAAAATCAACCCAAGTTTCTCTTTCCAAAATCGAAGCAGAGTACATTGCAGCATCATCTACAAGAACTCAAGTCATTTGGATGGCAAGATTGTTAGAAGAATTGAGCATGGAAATTTGTAAACCTATCAAAGTTTATTGTGAAAATAAAACCACAATCTCTATGACAAAGAATAGAGCTTTCCACAATAAGAAAAAACGCATTCACATTCAACATCACTTCATTAGAGAGTTTGTCCAACAATATTTTTCTCTTTTGAATTTTTAAATCTGAATATCAGCTTGTAGACATTTTTATAAAGGCTCTTCCAAAGGATTGATTGGAGAAACTCATATCACATTTGGGAATCCTCAAACTTGACATCAAGGGGGAGATTTGCAAAATGTGATGCCTAAGTTTTCAGCATTCAGTAATCTAAGCTTTTCTAGCTGTGTAACCATAGCATCCATGTGTTGATCAATCACTACCATGTTTCCTTCCCTATCTGTTGCATTAGTGTTTTAGTTTGTTATTTAAATGTTAGGTTTATTTCCATCAAATAGAGTTTTTTTGAATGCATGTTGAATTAATCTTTGTTGACTATTAAAGAGATATTTTTTTGGCACCTTGTGGAACATAGGATGCTATGTTTCCCTCTTTGATTTATAGTGTGTAATAGAGGTACTCTGTATCTATTTTATTTTCAGAAATAAAGCAGAAGACGGTGGTATTTTTTCTGAGTGAGATTTGTTGTTGTAGTTTTTTTATTGATATTCAGTTTTCTATGTATTCCATAAATTTTATCAAGTGTTTAATAAAGGTATGCATTCTTTGGGTGTGAATCTTGTGAGCACATAATTCCTTTTATTCAAATCATTCATAGGTTCCGTTGTAGCTAACCCACTGGTGAGACACTTCTAGGGGTGCTCCGATTTAAAAGTTTTTACTAGCATAAAATTCTAATTATAGCAGGTAAAAAGGAAATTATAACTATGCAACTAGCACAACGCCTTTTTCTACTATATTGGTTACTAGGGAACATATAGACAATGCTTCTTGACCCTAAATTTTGTTTCGTGTTACAGATTATCAGTTTCATGGACTCTGATGGATTGGAATCGACATAGGAAAAATTAGGGTTCTCCTATATAAGTTGTAGCTCATTGCAATTTTTGAAAAATGTGCTCCGTTGATCTGCTGAATGGTAATTGACTATTTGGATAGATCCGTGGACTGTTATATTTTCAAAAGGTTTTGCACACAATATCTGTTGTATCTAATATATCGGTATTCATTAAGATTTTTCTTCATATTTCATGGTCGTTGCAATTTTCTCCAATGAAATGTATTCCTCTTGAGAGGTTATACTTCTCATTTGCGTTCTAACACTTCAGTTTAGCTATTAGTGAGAAATCCTGTCCAAACTAGATCCTTTTAGAATTCTCCAGCTCATAAATTTCAACATATTTCATCTTTGGTATTTGTAGAGAAATCGCTCACATAGTAAGCCAATTTTCTTATTGTGTTTTCCTTTACTATTGTATTAGCTACATAATATATCCACTATCCCTTATTTGCACAATTGTGTGACATAATTTCAAAACAAATTTCAAATGCATATTCTTATTCACTGAGAAATAATTCTATGCTAATTATAAAGCTTTGGAATTTGAAAATTCAAATTCATCTTTCTTAAAAAAAATTGATGTTTAAGTGTTTGGTAATATATTTTGATTTTTTTTTTTTCAAAAGAAAAAAAACACTGATATATTATATATGCCAATACATTTTTACATCTATTACATTCTCAGCTGTGTGACAGTGAGAAAACACATAATATCATTGCCATATAACAAGTTGGACCACATTCAAAGAAAGTCACAAAAGCATGGCTTACAAATTATAGAGAGTATAACCCCTCTTTGCATCAAAGATTACCGAAACATTCCATGTAAACATACAAAAACGAACCAAAAACGCATAAATAGATCACTTTGTTTGTAAGCACAGTTACCTGAGAGAGATCTTACCAAAAACTATATAAAGTTCTTCCTATAGGTAGGCTCACTTGAGTAGAGATCAGGCTCGCTTGAAAACATGACACACCAGATTCAATTATATAATGATATAAAATCATTGGCAGCGATGATTAATCTGGAATAAGAGAATAATTATAGACAAAAACTGGCACGCTAGCGCAAAAACTTGATTAAAGCAGGCCCGCTTGAAAAAGTGGAAGGCAAAGACAGGCTCGCTTGACGTCGAAAGAGAAACGTAGATTGAAATAGAGAAGGATAATGGATCTTGTAGGGCGACTATCACCTCAAAACTAGCTGGCTTGATAAAAGTAATATTGTAATCCATGGGCAGGCATATTTGAAGTAGCTTAAAAAATGAAAATCAAAATTCAGGGAAGAGGAATACTATTTTCCCATATCAAAGCTCCATCTTTAAAGTGTTGAATAGTCATAATACCAAAAGTAGCAATTATGCCCTTCTTAGACAATCCATCAGCCTGCGTGTTCTATTCTCTAAAAATATGGGAAATTACTGGCTTTTTCATTCTATTCCATAATTGATATGCACGATGGAACCAACCCTGCAATTCTGGATCAGCCAAAATACTTCTGTCGTTTATGCTCTCCACCACTAACTTATAATTTCCATATATATTAATTTGTTGAAGGCTCATATTTAAGACTTCTAGGAGACCGCCCCATAATTCCATAAATTCTGCTTTAAGAAGAATGTATTCCATTCATATTGGGATAATTTAACCCAAGCTCCACATCCAATATTCCCCTCACAACAAGCTCCATCAAAGAACAGAGTTAGGATAGATATCTCATGAGGCCTTAAATGGTATGATCCATTCACAACCATCTGGATTTTAATTGGATACTCTTCGATCCATCTGAGAACATGAGAAAAAACTATCTGATTATTGAAAGCTATGTTCTCAAAAATCGCACGGTTTCTAGCGAGCCAGATCTCGCAGATAAAATAGAAAGGGAGCACCCTGAATCTTCCCCTTAGCTCATACCACTTCATAACCATGGTCATAAAGTTAGTCGGCATCCAATTCAGATCCAAATGATAAATTCTGAACATCTTCCATAGGTTAATAACAACGGAACATCTGAAAAAAATATGCGAAATGGATTCCGCTTCAGCCAAACAAAAAACACATCTACTAGGGCCACATTGACCCCTCTCGATCAAGTTATCCCAGGTGAGCACCTTACCCTACCACACCAACCACCCAAAGAGAATGATCTTGGTTGGAATTTTCAACTTCCAAAAATGAGAGAAGGAACATATGTGCGCATCCATGTAAGAGCTGAAATTGATTTGTTGGTATATGTCCTTAACAATAACTGAGTTATCAATGATAGGCCCATCCCATACAACAGAATCACCTCCTATGGAATGGTAGAAACATGCTCCCCTTAGAGAATTTTGATATAGAGTCCATTCTTCAGCATATCTACCATTTAATCCTAGCTGCTCTGATGATTTGAAGACCAGAGCATGATGTGACCAAAAGAGAATACACTGCGATAAATAAATTATAACATTGTGATTCAACTTATGAACCAGTTCCAACGAAAGGCCAGGATGATTTTTCACACCTTGGAGTAGATTGGATCCTATGGGGATACTTCCACCATCATGAAAATACCATAGGAGTTGCTCTGCAATGTGAAGCAAAATCTTAAGAAAATTGTCCCAAATAGTCGAGATTGAGGGAGGGACGAAGAACTCTCTGCATAAAATTTGATGTAGAGGATCCCCTTGCATATACTTACATCGGATGATGTCGCACCAAATACCAAAGCCATTGATCGCCCTCCAAAATGACTTAACCAGTAGGGCCTTGTTGAAGGATCGCATGTGTAATATTCCCCATCCATCGTGTTCTTTTGGCCTACTTATCATCTCCAGTTTACATAGATGTATCTTTTGATCCAAGTTTTAGCCACCCCACAGAAAACTAGAGAAAATCTTGTTGATCGAAATGATAACTTGCTGTGGCAGAAAAAATAAGTGACCCCAAAAAACCATTAACTGGGAAAGGACAGCTTGTATCATGATGAGACGGCCTCCTAATGATAGCCATTTATGGGTCCATTTGCTGATTTTCTCACTTAACTGATCAGCTAACCATGCCCAATACCGATTCTTGTAACCACATGGCTTAATTTTGTACCCAAGATATTTGAAACCCCCAGCCGCTTCCTCGATCTGAACTCCCATGAAATCTACAATGAATCTAATTTCATCCATGTTTCCAAATTCATATATCAAAAAATATTTTTGTTTGTTAATCCATAAGCCTGTAGAAAATCCCATTCTCATTAGAATATAATGGAAATAGAACCAATGGTTTCGTATGAGGGCAAAAAATAACAAGATATCATCCACAAACAAAGAATGAGATGTGTTATAAAATTATATATTATGGAGCAATGCAACACATAAAATATGCGAAAAATACAAGCACACAAAACACATAAGACCAGAGAGACACAAATATACATGGTTGACCCAGTTTGGGCTACGTCCACCCCAAACAGCTAGTCCTTCCTTTCTATTATGCAGCAAAAATTGAAGAGACAAAACCTATAGTAGATCCGCTGTAATATCCTCTATTCTCTCTCACAGTCTCCCTATCTGTTTCTCGCTCTAAGAATACACACGTAATACACAGCCACAATACAATACCCTCATATATACAAGGGAGTTTCCTTCTAGGACAAAAAACTCTAAACTAAACATAACTTCTACCATCAAATCATCTGCCTATGAACGGCCCAGATTGACTAGATATTACTATACTTTTACAAGCCCCCCCCCTTGGACCCCCCACGGTAGCGATTAATTACGGGCGGCGTTGCCACCCCTTTTAAGGTATGGGGGCCAATGCTGTGATACAAAGTAAACAAGATAATCAGGCTGCACACCCAACAATCTCCCACTTGGAGACTGATTATAGCAACTCCACCGCTGCTTCATTCACTGGACAATGACTCCTCTTTGGACCTGGTTGTTCTTCATCTTCATCGTCATCCTTGAAGACCAATTGAAACTGAGAACATTCTCAGTTTCTCCCTGGTTACAAATTTTGTTATCATATCTGCAGGATTTTGGCTAGTGTGTATCTTTTCCAGCTTCAACTCTCCATCTTCCAATACTAACCATATGAAATGGTACTTGAGATGTATGTGTTTAGTCCTGGAATGAAATGCTGAGTTCTTTGCAAGATGAATGGCACTTTAGCTATCACTGTATAATGTGCCCATATCATGCTTCTTACCCAATTCATCCATAAACCTTTGTAACCAAATTATTTCTTTACTAGCCTCTGTAGTAGCAACATACTCTGCTTCTGTTGTTGAAAGTGAAACAACACTTTGGATTTTTGAAACCCAAATGACATTTGTTCCACCTACAGTATATACATATCCTGTAGTGCTCCTCCTGGTATCTTTGTCACCTGCCATATCTGCATCAACATATCCCTGTAGAGAAATGTTTGAACAACTAAAGCATAATGCTTGATTTGTGGTACCTCTCAAATATCTGAGAATCCATTTTACTTCCATCCAATGTTCTTTTCCTGGATTATTCATGTACCTTCTTACAACTCCCACTGCATGTGCAATATTAGGCCTTATGCAGACCATTGCATACATTAAGTTTCCAACTACTGATGCATATGGAACTTTAGACATATAATCCATGTCTTCTTTGGTCTTGGGGAACATCTCCTTACTAAGTTTGAAATGGCTAGCAAAAAGTGTACTAACTGGTTTTGCATTCTGCATATTAAATCTTTTCAAAACCTTTTCTATGTACTCATTCTGAGACAGTGTTAATTTGCGATTTTTCCTGTCTCTAGTTATCCTCATACCAAGGATTTGTTTTGCAGCTCCCAAATCCTTCATTGCAAATGAATTTTCCAATTTTCTTTTGAGCACATTTATTTCCTGCATGTTAGACCCTGCAACAAGCATAGCATCTACATACAATAACAATATAATACAACTACCATCATTTTTCCTTTTCAGATAAACACAATGATTAGAGTGACATCTAGTATAACCTTGTTCAGACATAAACTTGTCAAATTTTAGATACCACTGCCTTGGAGCCTATTTTAAGCCATACAAGCTCGTCTTTAGCCTGCACACTAACTTTTCTTTCCCTTTTACCTCATATCCTTCAGGTTGCTCCATATAGATCTCTTCCTCCAGCTCTCCATGGAGAAATGCTATCTTTACATCTAACTGTTCAAGATGTAATTCTTCTGCTGCTACAAGACTTGAAATAGTTCTGATTGAAGTCATTTTAACAACAGGAGAAAATATTTCATCAAAATCAATACCTTTCTTCTGTACAAAACCCTTCACCACAAATCTAGCTTTGTGCCTCTGTTTTCCTCCATCTTCTTCCTTCAACCTGCAAACCCATTTATTCTGCAATGCAGTTTTACCTGTAGGAAACCTGACTAAGTCTCAAGTTTGGTTATGCATTAAGGAGTCCATCTCTTCTTCCATGGCTAGCTCCCACTTCTTCCTGCTTTCAACCTGCATTGCTTCTTCATAACATTCAGGTTCACCATAATCAGCCAATAATAAATAATATAATGAAGGAGAGTATCGTTCAGGGGGTCTACTTATCCTGGTAGATCTTCTAACACCACTTTCAGGTGTTTTAGGTGCCTATTGTTGTTGTGGTGGTTGTTGCTACTGTGGTTGTTGATTATTATTATTTTCATGAACCTTTACTTTTTCAGTTATCTCATCAATAACCTTGTATTCCTTGCTTTCTTTTTCCTGTTTCTTTTCCTACTACTGATTCTTATACAAGACCTTTTCCTTGAATATTACATCTCTACTCCTAATGATTTTGTGATTTTCATAATCATATGAGCGATAACCAAAATCATTAACACCATATCCAATAAAGGTACATTTCTTTGATTTTGCCTTAAGTTCTATTTTCTTTATTAATATGGACAAAGGCCTCACAACCAAAAGGCTTTAAAAACGAGTAGTTTACCTTTTTAACTGTCCATGCTTCCTCTAGAATACCACCATCCAAGGAACTTGAAGGCCCTCTATTTATTAGATAAACAAAAGTATCTACAACATCTGCCCAAAATTGTAAAGGCAATCCTGCATGCAATCTCATGCACCTTGCACGCTCCATGATTGTTCTGTTCATCCTTTCTGACACACCATTTTCTTGTGGTGTTCTTGGAACTATCTTCTAGACTCTACGAATTCCATGCTCTGCACAATACCTATCAAACTCTTTGCTACAATATTAACCTCCATTGTTTGATCTGAGACACTTCAACTTCTTTCCTGTCTCAATCTCAACCAAAGCTTTCCATTTCTTGAAAGTATCAAATACATCAGATTTATTTTGAATACAATAAATCCAGGTTTTTCTAGTTGCACCATCAATAAAAATAACATAATAACGAGACCCACCGAGAGATGATAACTGAGCAGGTACCCATACATCTGTATGTACAAGCTCTAATTTTTCGCTCTTCTTTTCTTTCCCAACTCTGAGTTTTCCATAAATGCAATTCTCACAAAAATCCAAATCAACATTCTTCAAACTTGGCAACAAATTTCTTGAGTGAATAATCTTCATTCCCTTCTCACTCATGTGTCTGAGCCTATGATGCCATAATTCTGCATCTGCTCCTTTGGAGGTTAAAGAATTAATAGAGTTATAAATACCATTGCATAAATACAAGTACCATCCTTTTCACCTTTTGCTATTACCAGTGCTTCTTTGGTGACCTTCCCAGTTTTATCTGTGAAAGTTGTCAAACAACCTTCACTGCCTAACTGCCCTGTTGAAATCAAATTTTTCTTCAGATCTGGAACATGCCTTACCTCCTTTAGTAGCCATTAGTTTCCATTCTGTTGTTTTACAAAAACTTTACCCATTCCAACAATTTTATAGGGTTTATCATCACCCAAATGAACTTGTCCAAAATCTCCTTGAACATAGTCATGAAAATATTTCTTATCAGGTGTGGCATGGAATGAAGCCCCTGAATCTACAACCCAAGAATCAGTAATATTTTTGAAAGAAAGAATCAAAGCATCTTGTAACACATCACCTGTCACATTTTCTTCATGATTGTTTTCTTGCTATGCATCTCCTCCTTTTCCCTTCCAAGATCTAAAATATTTCTTTAAGTGTCCTCTCTTTCCGCATTTCCAGCACACTATCCCCGATTTGGACTTGGATCTTCCTTTCCTTGATTTACTGCAATAACCCGAGGTCTTTCCTCTTTCCATTATTCTTCCCCTAGACTCTACACTCAAAGCATTACCCGATGTCTCACCAGAGCTTTCTCGTCGCATTTCCTCACTAAGGATAGCACCGACAACATCATCAAACTTTAAAGTACTAGATCCAGAGACAAAGTTACTAATGGCCATAACTAAACCATTCCAGCTTTCTGGCAATGAGCATAGAAATAAAAGAGCCCTAACTTCATCATCAAAGTTCAGCCCTACAGAACTTAACTGAATAGTAATTGTATTAAAATCATTTAAATGGTCTGCAACAGATCCACCTTCTGACATCTTCATATTAAATAATTGTTTCATAAGAAATACCTTGTTTGAGGCTGAGGGTTTTTCATATAGTTTCGCCAATCTCTGCATCAAATCCTCTGTTGTTGTTTCCTTCGAAATATTGAAGGCGACTGATGCCGCAAGGCACAACCGTACTGTTCCGAGTGCCTTTCTATCGAGAATGTTCCATTCCACGTCTGTCATGGCCGCCGGCTTCTTTGTTTTTACGCTCAATGGTAGGTACAGATCTTTTTGATACAGATAATCTTCCATCTGCATCTTCCACAATGGGAAGTTTTGGCTGTTAAATTTCTCGACCCTAAATTTACCATCTTCCGTCATTTCTCCCAATCGAAATAGGAACCCTTATTTCTTGCGAGTTTATCAGCCAAATAGACCTTCGGGTCTGATACCAGTTGTTAGAAAATTATATATTATGGAGCAATGCAACACATAAAATATGCGAAAAATACAAGCACACAAAACACATAAAACCAAAGAGACATAGATATACATGGTTCACCCAGTTTGGGCTACGTCCACCCCGAACAACCAATCCTTCCTTTCTATTATCCAGCAAAAATTGAAGAGACAAAACCTGCAGCAGATCTGCTGTAATATCCTATGTTCTCTCTCATAGTCTGCCTATTTGTTTCTCGCTATGAGAATACACACGTAATACACAACTGCAATACAATACCCTCATATATAAAAGGGGGTTGCCTTCTATGGAAAAAAAACCTAAACTAAACATAACTTCTACCATCAGATCATCCGCCTATGACTGACCCAGATTGACTAGAAACTACTATACTTCTACAAGGAAATTTTACATCTGTTTTTAGCTTCGGGGGTGCTGCCCTGAAAACCCCCCGCAAGGGGGGGGCTCCAAAAAGCGCTGCCGCCCCCTATGGACCCCCCACAGTAGCGATTAATTACGGGCGTCATTTCCGCCCCTTTTATGGTACAGGGGTCTAATGCTGTGATACAAAGTAAACAAGATAATCAGGCTCCACACACAATAAGATGAGGATACAGTAGGAGAGAAAACAAAACCTATTAGGTACCCATTTTGATCTGCCCTATGGACCACCCAACTAAAGCCACCCAATACCAGTATAAAGATCAATGAGGATAGAGCACAACCCTGTCGTAGTCCCCGTTGAGCTTCAAAAAATGGCATTGGAAAGTCATTATGATAACAACATATCGCACAGTAGAAATGCAAGACATAATCCAGCGAATGATGGGGATTGGAAGACCAATCTTCATTAAAACCATATGGATGTAAGAACAATCAATGGAATCATAGGCCTTAAATAAATCAACCTTCATGAATAGAGCCTCTTTTTTCTCCGTGTGTATGGAATGTAGCACCTAATGGGCCACGACGATGGCATCATGTAAGTGTATTTTATATTTCATTAAGTTAAATTCAGAGCATCAAATCTAATTATAATTTAAATTCATATTAATTTATAGGATGAAATCTAAATATGATTAATATTTTTTTATTTAAAGAAAACATCAATTCCATATTAAACCAGAAAGAATGGTGTTTTCCTAAACTATAAAACATATCTCTTTACACAAATAACATACAACTGATTTATTAAATTAAATAACTCAGCCATGAGATTCATTACATACATATTTAATTTCTATTGATGTTAAGAATAATTTCAGCTTATAAAGTGTAGACAATTGCATGGTGTAACTTTAATGTTGAGATAGAAATATCAGTTCTTTGTTTATTGTTTTTTTTAACTCAATATAGATATATATATCATCTCTTTTTTTAATTTATTTTTTTGATTGTAAATGATTGTTTTCATTCTTTTAATAATTATTAATATGAATTTATTAGTATTTCACTTAAATATTGATTAATGATTACTATTTTCCTTCTCGTTTATTAACTAAAAATAATCTAAAATATTCGAAAGACAGAATGAAAAAATAATAAACCAATGGTTTATCTTGTACATTTATTTTGATACTTATAATAAATATTAAATATTATATAATAAAATTAAAGATTAATAATTACTTTACTAACTTCAATTTAATTTGTTAAATAAAAATAGTTTATTACTTAATGAAGGTGTGTTTTCATAATTTTCATTAAATATAACATCAAGAAAATCTCTAAAGGTAAAGTTGCAAATGGAAGTTGTAAAATAACATGGTTTACCATGGTTGATTTTTATAGTGAGACAATCTATTGGAATGGAATTAGTATGAAAATGGTATTCAAACTATTGTAAGAATAAAATTTGGACTTACACCAAACCAAATTGAAACTTTTCTTTAATGATTTCTGGTTGGATTGTAGATATTTCTCTAATATCTTGTATTAAATAAATAATAGGAAATTTATAGCTACTAATCCACTTAACAAAATAAAAAGACACTTTTTATTCACAAATCTTTACTATTAGTAATTATTAATTTTTATTTAAAAAGATAGAATCAATTATTTTATTATTATAATAGTTATTATACCCTTGGGTTTATAATATCAATCCCTTGGGTGTATTATTCTAAGATTTCATATTCTTATTGTATACTATTAATACTAGGGTTTAATATAAATTCCTTGGATTTATAATCATGGTCAACCATGGTCCAATGCAACATTGTGACAAATATTTTCTTAATATAAAAAAAATATGGTCCACCGTTGCATTGTGACAAATATTTTCTCAATGTTAAAATCAATCTTGGTAAACCATGGTCTATCATGGGCAATCATGGTCAATATTAAAATCAACCATGGTCAATCATTGTCATCCATGGTCAACCATGGTCAGCGATGGTCAACCATGGTCCAATGACACATTGTGACAAATATTGTCTCAATATGAACATCAACCATATGTGAACCATGGTCAAACATCATCAACCATTGTCAACCATGGTCAAAAATCGCATTGTGACAAATATTATCTCAATATGAAGATGAACCATCATTAAATATGGTCAATAATCATGTTCACATTGTGTCAAATATTGTCTCATGGTCCAATGTCACCTTGTGAAAACCATGGTTAACGTTGGTCCGACATCGGATTCTGAAAAAGATTGTATCGATGTGAAAATAAACCATGGTCTAACATCACATTGTGATAATTATTTTCTCAATATGAAAATCAACCATGGTCAAGCTTGGTAAACCATGTTTGTTTTAGGGTTTATAATATTTAACGTAGGGTTTATATAGCTTGGGTTTACAATATTAATCCCTTGGGTTTATTAGTGTCTTGGGTTTATATTATCAATCTCTTGGGTTTATGAATCAAGGGCTCAATGGAGAAGTGTTTCTGATATTTCCTCTGTATTAAGGATAACAAAGAGCCTTAAAGTCAACAAATTCTCCTAATATTATTCCTAGGGTTTAATATAAATCCCTTGGGTTTATAATATAAATTCATTGGGTTTATTAATCTCTTGGGTTTACAATAAAGCCAATATGGGTTGGTGACAAATATTTTATCAATATGGAAAGTAGTCATGGTCAACCATGGCAAACCATGTCCAATCATGGTCAACCATGGTCAATTATGGTCTACCATGGTCCAACGCTACATTGTGACAAATATTCTCGATATGAATTTGAACCATGGTCAACCAAGGTCCAACGTTGTATTGTGAGAGATATTTTATCTATATGAAAATCAATCATGGTTAACCATGGTCATATTGTGACAAATATTTTCCCATGGTCCGATGTCACATTTCAACAACGATGGTTAACTATGGTCAACCATGGTCCAACGTTGCATTGTGACAAAGATTATCTCAATATAAAAATCAACCATAGTCAATCATGTTCAACCATAGTCAATCATGCTCAACCATATTCAATCATGTTCAATCATGGCCAGCCTTGGTAAACCACCACCTAGCGTCGCATTATGGAAAATATTGTCTCGTTATGAAAATCAATCATGGTCAATCATGGTCCAATGTCATATTGTGACGAAGATTGTCTAAATATGAACATCTACCATTGTCAAATTTCATCAACCATATTCAACCATGATCAACTTTCATCAACAATTATCAACCATGATCAATCACGAACAAACATGGTGTGTCATGGTCAACCATGGTCCAAAATAGCTTTTTGAGAAAGATTGTCTTAATATGAAATTATACCATGGTCATCCATGGTCAATCATGGATATCCATGGTCAATAACCATAGTCATCCATGGTCAACCATGATCCAACGTCGCATTGTGACAAATATTTTCAACCATCATCAACCATTGTTAACCATATTCTAGTGTCACAATGTGACAAAGATTGTCTTTATATGAACATAAATCGTGGTCAATCATCCTCATCCATGGTAAACCATGGTCCTATGTCTCATTCTAACAAATATTGTCTCAATATGAAGATCAACATGTTAACCATGGTCAATCATGGCCATCCATGGTCCATGTTGACCATGACTGATATTCATATTGACAGAATTTTTGTCAGAATTTTACGTTGGACTATGGTGCAACATCACATTGTGACAGATTTTATCTCAATATGAAAATAAATCATGGTCAACCATGGTCCAATATCACATTGTGACAACGATTGTCTCAATATGAAAATTAACAATGTTCAACCATGGTCAACCATATTCCAACGTCGCATTGTGTCAAAGATTGTCTTAATATGAAAATCAACCATGGTCAAACATGGTTAATAATGGTTAATCGTGGTCAATAACCATCGACACATTTTGACAAAGATTCTATGATGGTCTAATGTCACATTGTGACAACTATGGTCATCCATGTTTAACCATGGTCCACCATCGCATTATGATAAATATTGTCTCAATATGAAAATCAGCCATGATCAACAAGGGTCTAAAGTAACATTGCAACAAAAATTCACTCAATATGAAAATCAATCATGCTCAACAATGGTCCAACGTCACATTGTGACAAATTTTGTCTCAACACGAAAATCAATCATGGTCAATCATGGTCTAATGCCACGTTGTGAAAAATATTGTATCAATATGAACATAAACCATGGCCAACTATCGTCAACCATGGTCAACCACAATAAATCATGAAAAACCATGGTTTTCCATGGTCAACCACGGTCTTACATGGTCAACCATGGTCCAACGTATCATTGTGACAAAGATTGTCTCAATATGAAAATCTACCATGGTCATCCATGGTCAATCACGGTTATCCATAGTCAATAACCATGGTGAACCATGGTCCAACGTCGCATTGTGAAAAATATTGTCTTAATATGAAAATCAACCATGGTCAACCATGGTCAACAATAGTCAATCATGTTCAATCGTGGTCAGCCATGGTGAACCATGGTCCAACGTCACATTATGATAGATATTGTCTCAGTATGAAAATTGATCATGGTTAATCAGGTTCCAATGTCACGTTGTGGAAATATTGTCTCAATATGAACATTAACCATTGTCAACTATCGTCAACCATAGTTAACCATGGTCTGCCATGGTCAATTATGGTCTAATGTAGCATTGTGACAAGGATGGTCTCAATATGAAAATATACCATGGTAATCCATGGTAAATCATGGTTATCCTTGATCAATAAGCATGGTTAATCATGGTTATCCATGATCAATAACCATGGTCAACCAAGGTCTAATGTCGCATTGTGACAAAGATTTTCAATTGTCATCAACCATCGTCACCCATCATTTACCATTGTTAACCACGGTCTAACGTTGCATTGTGACAAATATTGTCTCAATATCAACATCAGCCATGTTCAACAATCATCAGGCATGGTCAACCATGGTCCAATGTCGCATTCTCACAAATATTGTCTCAATATGAAAAGCAACATGGCTAAACCTGGTCATTCATGGTCATCCATGGTCAATAACCATGGTCATCCATGGTCAACCATGGTCCAATTTCTGTCACAATGTGATGTCGATCTATTTTCCAACATCACATTATGACAAAAATTCTCTCAATATGAAAATCATTCATGGTCAACCATGTTTCAATGTCGCATTGTGACAAAGGTTGTCTCAATATGGAAATTAACGATGGTCAACCATAGTCAATCATAGTCTAACGTCACATTGTGTCAAATATTGTCTCATTATCAAAATCAACCATGCTCAACCATGGTTAATAACTGTTAACCATGGTCAATAAGCATGACCACATTGTGAGAAATATTGTATGATGGTGCAATGTCACATTGTGACAACTATGGTCATCAATGTTGAACCATGGTCGAACGTCACATTGTGAAAAATATTATCTCAATATGAAAATCAACCATGGTCAACCATGGTCAACCAGATTCCAACTCCACGTTGTGACAAAAATTCACTCAATATGAAAATAAATCATGTTCAACCATGATCCAATGTCGTATTACGACAAATATTGTATCAAGATGAAAATAAACCATGGTCAACCATGTTAGTTTCAGAGTCTATACTATTTATCTTTGGGTTTCTTCCTTCAGTTTATGATATTAATCCCTTAACTTTAATATTATTTCCTTGGGTTTTTTTATTAATCCCTTGGGTTTATAATTTCAATCCCTTGATTTTATTAATTTAAGGTTTCATATTCTAAGGTTATAATATTATTGATAGGTTTTATAATATTAATCCTAAGGTTTAATATAAATCCCTTGTGTTTATAGTCCTTCGGGTTTATGATATAAATTCGTTGAGTTAAGTAATACCTTGTGTTTATAATATTAATCCCAAGGTTTAATAATATTAATATTTGGGGTTCTTAATGTTAATCCTTTTGGTTTTTAATATTAATCCCTTCGGTTGATTAATCCCTTAGGTTTAAAATTAGAATGCCTTGGGTTTATTAATCTTAGGTTTTATACTCATATGGTTTTATATTAATGTTAGGGTTCAATTCTATTCCTTTGGGTTTATATATCCTTGGGTTTTAAATGCTAATCCCTTAGTTTTTTTAATCCCTTGGTTTTATAATATTAATACTAAGGTTTATAAATTTAATGTTAGGTTTTAATATTGTCTCAATATGAATATCAACCATGGTCAACCATGGTCCAACATCACAATGTGACAAAGATTTTCTCAATATGAAAATAAATCGTGGTAAACCATGGTTAATTATGGTTAAAAATGATCAATAACCATGTTAACATTGTAAGAAGATTATGTGATGGTCTAATGTCACATTGTGACAACCTTGGCTAGGCATGGTGAACCATGGTCCAACGTCACATTGTGAAAAACAAATTCTCAATATGAAAACCAGCCATGGTAAACTAGGGTGCAATGCCTCATTGTGACAAAAATTCTCTCAATATGAAAATTAATCATGGTCAATCATGGTCCAACGTCGCATTATGACAAATATTGTCTCACTATGAAAATAAACCATGTTATTTTTAGGGTTTATAGTATTTATCTTTGGGTTTACAATATTAATCCCTTGGGTTTAACAATATTACCTTGGGTTTTTAGTGTTAATCCCTTGGGTTTATTTGTGTCGTGGGCTCATATTCTAAGTGTATAATATTATTGATAGGATTTATAATATTAATCCTAGGGTTTAATGTAAATCCCTTGTGTTCCTAATCCTTTGGGTTTATAATATAAATTTCTTGGGTTTTATGATATTAATTATCACTTACGTTTATAATATGAATCCTAAGAGTTTATAATATTAATCCTATTGGTTTCTTGGGTTTATAATATTGATAATCCATTGGTTTTATGATTCCTTGACTTTATAATATTAGATTTTTTGATATTAATCTTAGATTTCATATATTAATATTTTAATTTAGCATATTAAGTTCATAATATAAGCCAATTCTCAAACTCTGCAGGAAACGATAAATCTAGTATTGTCTCTTGGAAAGTGTTGGGTATAACAAATCTGCAAGACATACTAATCTGCAGGACACAACAAATCTATAATGCCAAGCTTTTCACCATGCACAAAAGTTAGCTGACAAAAACAGGGAGTAAATTTACTTTTCATGGATATTTCTTTAAGAATGGAATGATACTAATATTATGAATTGATTCAATTTAAACACTTTGATTGTCCTTAATCTGTTTTATTTGTTACAAAACTTTTGTGTAAGAATCATGAAGGAAATGGCCATTTCTTCTTGAACACACTTATGTTTTCTTTCTTCCAAGTTTGTTTCGCAGGTTACAGGCTAATCAAGTGATCATTAAGGAAACTAATTGTGCGTACAATTGGTCTTCAAAATACTAATTTCATGAGAAATTATAAAGAACAAGTCCATGAACATAAACGAAATTTCCAGAAAATTACAAGTTCTTACAACTTCCTATAATAGCTTAATGGTTTGACACATTGCATGACATATTAGCAAAATTCAAAGAGATGGGTTTGTTCCTAAATGTAAAAGTATGGTGAAATACCTATCCACACTTGAATTCAACGCCTATAGGTGGCTGGTCAATGCTGGTCAAACTCAGCAATTTTAGAAGGTAGTCCAGAATTGAGGAGCAGATTTCCTATATTTGAAAAATTGAAGCCATAATTCATTTTATTTTTCCTAGCAAGAGTCATTATCCATTTTCCATTACCACATACACTTCATTACATTTTATTCAATCCTAACCCACCAATAAAACCAACAAATCTCATCTACAAGCTTTTTGATCCACTACATATTCATAGTTTGTTTCCTTCTTCCTACACTTGCAAATAAAACCTTCCTTCCATACACCACTGAGTCCATAGTCCTTGAGTCTAAATATTTTTCTAAAAACACCTTGAAGCTTACATGCCTTAAGGGAAAGATATAATGACGATAAACAAAGGAAATGCATCAATGGCCCTTGTTCATTGGATCTTCTAATTATTCGATAACAACAAATTCATTCATACTTAGAAAGATGTGCTTGGGGCATCTTGACTCTCATCAACATTAAATATGGGAGCTCTCGTGTTGACTAGTGGCATCCATCAATGGTCACTAAGTTAACAATTTCTTGTTATGTTCGACATTGAAACATTTATTCACATGACAAGAATTGTGCCAATGAGCGTTGAATACTTGAAGACCAATCATTTTGTAGCAGAGGACACAGAATTACTTTCATTACTTTTCAGTTTTGATGTAAATGACTTGAGGAAAATTCAATAAAGAAGGTTGGGAGGGAAGTATAAATTCTAAATTTTGTATACCTTCCAAGCCTTATACATTTTCAACCGCATTCAACAACAAATTTCGAACATTCAGCAAAAGATCTAGCAGCAGATTTAGCAGCAAATGAAGCAACAATAAAAGATTCAAATTTTCGATTTCATCCACCATTTTCACAACCAAGTAAAGAAGAATATGAACATAATTTTGAAGCCACACGTGCACAACTCTCATCCATTTTTGAAAGGGTAAGTTAAGGTATGATATTTTCTAACTTTTAACCATTCAATTCCTTGAAAATTTAGAATGATAATTTTTGGAAAAACTTCACTTCCTTTTTGTCATTTTGTCAAATTTCCAAAACCATCAGTTGAGGGGGGGAATACATTCACATTCATACGCTGCCACATTCATATAACATTCAAAACATTCATATCACATTCAAAACCCACATACTTTCCAAATATATTTACTATTACATCATCATGAGAATATAAATGGCTTTGTAGAAAGTATTTAAAAGTTAATTGGATGCCAACACAATCATGGTTGTTACACAAGAACCAACCATGATGCATTCCAACAAAAATACTCTGCAATAAAAATCAAATTATCAATATTCAAAGATCATACATTAAAATTGAATGCAACAAACAAAATATAGTTGAAACACAAGAACCAACCAAGTTGCAGTTCATCAAAAACACTTTGCAAAAGTTAAGTAAATGATATCATGCAGAGTTTAATCCAAAGCTAAAGTATCAAAAAGTAATGTAATAGATTGCATGAGGACATGCAATACCTTTAGTTTGGGGATATGTTGGGCCTCAAAATAGTTCCTATTCTCACTCCATTATTCACCAATACCTTCACATTACTTCCATATTACCTTCATGTCACCTTCATTCCACCTCCACATCATTACATTTACCTCATCATTGGGTTATAACTATGCTTTTCCAAAGTTTATTAATTCATAACATTTTAAAGTGGATTTGTGGTTAAACTTTAGAAAATAATATGCTTATACTTATACCTGAAAATTAGAATGAGTTTGTTGACATGTGTAGGTACAAAAGAAGCTTCCTAGGCACCCTTATGTGGCACTTTATGTTCAAATTCGAATTTGAGGAGATCATGGACCTCATGGAGGAGATCATGGAGGATAATTTTATGTGTCACCATTGGTTGAGAAATATGTGGGTCAAAGGAAGAAATAGTGGATTTACATTTATGAGTTTGTTATCATATCTTTTGTATAAATAGGAGTGTTATCTCCTTCATTTGTAATCTTGAATCTTAGTCTTCATTTTTTGTAATCTAAGTATCTTATAGGTTGGTAATGAGAAGTTATATTGGAGAATCATTGTAATGGTTGTAATTTCAATTTTAAATTGATGATGAATAAGACGGATTTTCTTTGATCCTCTACATTTGAATTTTCCTTTTGTGTTCCTGTGAATCCTTGGAAGGATCCCCATTGCCTAGCAAGTACACTTTTATTTTAGTAAGCTTTTAATTTATGTTGTTTGTGAATTTCATTAGATTAAATTATTAAGTTCATAGGTTTGGAATATTAATGAATGACCTTTCGTAAGAAAGTATTAATGTTTCCTTCAATGAATCTGATTTTTTATTTAATGTTTGATTTCATTAGTTTAAGTTTCTGATTTATATGCTTGAGATATAAATGAATAGTCTCTTGTAAGAGAGCTTTAACATTTCATGCAATCAATCAGAATTAGGTATAATTGCTTTAATTTCATTAGTTTAAATAGTTTTTTGATTAAGATGATTATAAATATTAAGAAATAGTCTCTTGTAAGGGAGCCTTAATATTTCTTACACTTGTCACAATGTATTTAGATTTCATTTTGTTAAATGACTAAATAGGTGTTGGAGATTCTAATGAAAGACCTCATGTAAGGGAGCTTTGCCATTTCTTTACCTAGCTTACTTTAGTTTGTCTCTAATTCCATATATTTTGGATGATCCTTGAATTTTACTTACCCGGATTGATAGTAAATGAAACTCTAATTTGCATCTGCATTTTAGACCAAACATAAAGATATTAGTAGCATTATTATTTTCATGATATGTTTCAAATCAATTCCTCTTGTATGTCATACGAGTAGAAACAGGATAGTCCATAAACCATGCATTAACAACATAAAATTACTTGTATTGATAAAGCATCATCTAAGATGAACAACTTGAGATTATAGAAAGAAACACCAATTGAGGTTTCTTTATAAAAAATATTACTTATATGTTTTCAAATCCATGCCTGTTAAATTTCCTTTTCATGCAATCCTTAGCTTAACATCAAAAGTACTATAATAAAATCATGAATAATTCCTCTTCACATTGCTATTTGTTTTTGGTGGTGTCCCGCATTGATGCAATTTTGCATGGCTTACCTCCTTTTTTCTTTTCTCATATATTTTATCTATATGATTTTTTCACTTTAGTGACTAATGCCAAATCTAAAATCCAAGATTTATAGTTAACATTATTTCTTATTTATTTTTCTTGCAATATAATAAACTCCAATTCATCAAATGTGGGTGCTTTTCATTCGATATAACACCAATTATAAACATTTGATATTCATCCAACACAACATTCATGGAAACTATAACCATATTTATGCTTCAATTTTTTTTTCTCCAATATCACCAAATTCATCTTTAAGGTCTTTCAATCTAGAAGGAAATTACTAACACTTTAATTTTCTTCAATTGTAATTGAGAAATGTTTTCTTTTAAATGGAAACACTCAATTTATATTTTTCCCTGTGATAAAATTCTATAAGTATGTTCCCTATTTTTTTGAATGTTTTACAAGCCCTTATATGCAGATCAGTGTTTCTCTTCACAGACATTCTCAAGAACACCTTTTCTTTTGTATTATATCATTACTACTGTCGAATTTAGGTTACTAGGGCTACTAGCTTTGCTTCGTCCCCAAATGCATGTGAGTAAACATTATCGCTTTCTATCATAATTTACATATGAAACTTCCAATTTAGATAATTATTCCTATCTACCTTCATTGACTCATTTAAATATCAATGATACAATATATTTTTCATCATTGGACACAAAGAAAAATATTCCTACAAGAATTCAAGTTTTTGAAATGGTTTTCTTTCACCATTATTTTTTCTCCCATTGGTAATTGCTACTTCAAATTTATTCATTTCTACTAATTTCGACCTATATCACTAGTTTATAGGTCTATATTTTCTCTTGGGCATGTAAATTATTCTTGCATATGTATATTAAAACCACAAATAGTAGCAATTTATTTCCTCTATGCATGATGCTTTCTCCTCCAATGTCAACTATAAATTCCATAACATTATCTCACGTAGAAATAAATCATTCGTGTAGGAAAATTGTGCCCCAACATGCTTTTGGCGCAGGTACCTCTAGATTGATAAAAATGCTCTTTTAATTCCTTTATGGTCTCGTTCACTTCATATAAAACTTTAATAAATAACTACTATTCCTCATGTTGTTTCTATAGAATTTTTTCCTTCTTTCCATACATTCGTTCCTTAATGAATTCTTTTAGTTCCTCGACACTAAGAGAACACTTTCCACAGAAGTTGCACACTCTCGAAGTTTGTGGCAACAATAAACAAGGTTCGCATACTCACATAGGATGTGATTCAAGAGGTAAGCTCATCGCTATGGTTTATGTCGAAGAGGTTGTGCAAAGAAATGGGTTTATTTTAAGTGTTGTCTAATCAGGTCACAATTTCGCCCAGACAGTGAATTTTTCACCAAAATCCAGCTAGAAATTATTTTAAAAATTATATTATGGGAGTTTTTAAATCATTTTTTTAATGTTGGAAATGGATTCAAAACCATAAAAGACCCCTAGGCCACCCAAATTCCTAATCTTAACAGTTGTAACTAATATGTTGAAAAATGTCCACTGGATTTTCTCAAAATCACGCTAGAATTTCGATTGTTTTATGGGTGAAAACATGGTTTGTTTAGCCAATGAATTTATTTTTATATAAATAATTGGCTCCTATTTCCATTGTTAAAAGTAAATAACATGCATCTTACATACTTTAGCCTTAATTTGGTCTCAAATCATAAAAATTAAGAACATTGTGAATTAGATTAACTCTACAAGAGAGATATTTCTCTCCTATTACATCAAATATATAAAAGTATTTATTAGCTATGTTATTTCATCAAATACATAAAATATTTATTTATTTAAATGTGATCGATGTGATAAATGTACCTATTTGAATTGGAAACTCACACTATCTATATTGGAAAATAATGCAATCTGTAACTGTCTAATATCAAAGAATCCATTAAACCACTAAAATTTATCTCATTAATTTCATCATATATTACATAGCTTTTTCTCTTTTGAATATTTTTCTTTTTGATGGAAAAATTCATAATTTTATTTCATGAGATGATGATACAAAACTACATTTTTTCAATGCATTTCCTAGAATGCATTCTCATAAAATTATCATAGACCAAAAGAATGAGATGATTATCCAGCTTGGAATGTCACATATATCTATACTAGAAAAACAATTCTACCTTATGAAAATAATACATATACATAAATAGGGGCTTCCAGGTCCCACCATTCAACGATGTCAACAAAAAGCTAGTAAGGAAAAAATTAAATTGTGTTATTGTTGATGTGGTTGATGATTTTTTTGGTCTTGAATGAAAGGTAAATGGTAAAATTCATAGTGATTTTCACCTATGGTTTCCCTAATTATCCGTTTCCCAAAATCCTTCCTAATTATTTTTTTAGATAGTTGATCAATGAGCCAGTTTCTTTTCCTATAAACATGGTAGCATGAAAATATATCAAAAGTATATTTTATACGAAAGAAATTTTCCACTAAGGGTAAAAAGTTATTTCTGTGGAATTATTTCACTCCTGTAAGCCAGCTTATAGCAACCACAATGTCCTCGAAGACCTGTAGAGATGAGAAACCTTTCCCTTTTGCAAATAGAAATAGCAGTTTTAGAGCCAAAAAGTATAAAAAAAAATTGAGCCTACTCCTAGCCCCATTTCCAGAGTGAATAAGTGTGTTTCTATTAGAAATTAAATAAAAAGGTAATGGAATGAAAATATTGTGGAAACAAAAACACATAAAAGAACAAAAAAAGAAAGACACGAATATATGTGGTTCACCCAATTTGGGCTATGTCCATGTAGAAACAAAGAGTCATTCCTTTTATATTATCCAGCAAACTGAAAGGATGAAACCTACAACATATCTACTATAACTCCCTCTTCCCTCTCACAGAATAATAATCACCACTGCAATAAAATTCCCTCATATAAACTGAGGGTTGACTTCTAGGGAAAAAACCCTAAATTAAAAAAAAAATTACGGTCATATATTTCACTTATGAATTACCCATATTGACTACGAAATTACAATATTTTACAAGGCAATTTTTCTCAAAACATTTCTTTTAGGGGTGCTTCCCCAAACCCATGCTGGGGGGGGGGGGGGGGCGCGGGGGGGTTAGAAAGAGTTTTTTTTCACCCCTTATACCCTCTTGGTAGCAGTAGTGTGTGGGAAAGTCCCCCAACACCCCCTAGTCAGGGATTGGGTTCCAAATATGGATGAAAAAAGACCTCTGAATTAGGAATATAATTAGGCTCCACACCCAATAGTTTCTGAAAGATAAAGAACCTCTCCCCCCCAAATTTCCTTTCCTCACCTTGGAGAGATCCATCGAAGAAAGCCAAAGATCTTTCATTTGCAATATCTTCTTCTACAATGTGTCTTTCACCATCACTGAGGTGTTTTGAGGACCAATGGAAAAAATATACAAACTTTGAGTCATTGTTCTAACAGGGAAAGTGGCAAAATATTGAAAATTTGATCTAATTTTTACTAACAAAACACCCCAGTAAAGGAGTAGTTAAATAGAAAAAAAGTTTTCAATAGCTCTTTTTCAACCTAGGTCCTCCATTCCTCTGTTAAATTTCTTCCATGCCAATCCATTGTTTAAGCTAATTTTTATCTACATGTATTCCAAGTTGGCTTTGTAAAGGGGAAATCAGGGAAGTTATGTTAGACAGTATCACTCCCAACCTTACACAAAGTACACTAGTTTAGTCCGTTGAATTATCTCTTCAGTATATTGTCCCATGTTGGGACCTTATTTTCAAGGAGACACCCCATGAAGGGTCAAGATTAGGTAGGACATTTAATCTTCCAAACTGGTTTCCACCACCAAACATGTCCTCCTCCCAACCTTTATTCTATTAAATGGAGATAGCCCATATTGGGTGTGTAATCCCCAACAGGGGAAAGTGATGAAAGAAACTCATCCTCTCTTTCAGTTAAGTAGATATGAGTAGCTTGTAGAATTGTAGTGTAATCCTTCCATGTCACATGAAGGTCTTCCACTATCTTGACATGTTTTACTAAATGCCATCCTTACGCCCTGACGGTGGAATTCTCCTTATTGTTAGTTATGTTTAAGGTGAAGGTTCTATCCTTGTTTCAATATTTACTAACCATTCAAGAAGTCTATATTAATTCCCATAGTTTGACCAGAGGTCAGTACCCATTCTCTATTTCTGGCCATTTTGAACCCTCCACGAGACCATCTTCAATTAAAGGAAAATAGGCAAGCACTACTTTCTAGATTACAAACATGCTAGGGATACCTTTATTTGTATTTTTTATCTACTCCTATATTTGGAATGGGTATATGTATTTTGAGTAAACCACTACTATCCACATGGGTTGTGTAGATAATAGGTATCATCTAACCAATGTGTAACTCCCTCCTCCCACATTTACCCAAGCTAACAGGTCCATCAGGGTAAACATCTAAAAAAGAGTTACTATGATATGGTTCAACTCCACATTTATATTTAATGAAGTGGAACTGACATGAAAAGATCACTTTGACCTTCCCCAGAAGCTACAAAGCCTTCAGGATCCAAAGAACCCCTTTAGGTGTTAAACCCCTAAGAGAACTTTCTCTTTCACTACCCTAGAGTTTTTGTTCCTCCCATCACAAGGAATTCATGCTACTGTGACCCTATAGTTGCTCCCACAATAAGGAATCCATGCAACTATGATTTTTTTCAAGTATTTATGTGCTAGAAACACCTGATTCGAAGCCACTTTTTCAAGGCTAGATTTCAGGCCACTGCCTCAAACTTCATGAAACTTACAGAAATGATAAATAACATGATTTCAAGGTTACTAATTCAAATACCTGCATAACGGATTGACCTTTCCCCCACTAGCCATGATAATAATTTCATGAAACATATCATAAAAAATTATTCTACAGGTCATAATAACATATCTAAGCATAGTGATCTCATACTTATCTGAGAATCATCAAGGAGGAAAAATATCCCTTCCCAATAGCTATAGTGTTATATATTAGTTCATTCATTCGTTAACATTTCATATACTAACTAAAACATGATGAGAGACATAACTCAACTCTATCATAAACCATGCTCCTAACCAACATATAACCAAAAGGCTAAAAATCCTAAAACAACCATCGAGATCACATATTAAAAAATACATTTACTCATCAAATAAAAAAGGAAAATAACTCTTATTAACATATGAAATATGCAACCAGGTCTAGGAAATCCACGTAACACCAGACCATACATTGGGCTAAACTAAATATTTCTTTTAGCCAATCACCCCCATTCCATATTCCAACCACCAATGTGGGATCTCATGGAATAAACCAAAAAAATGAAACCAGGGATTCTAGAGGAAAAATCACCTTAACCCTTAACCAATTATTACACCTCATGATTGGACATCACTATCCATCACCAGATTGGTCTCTACCCAAGTTGTACAGGGCTCTAAATTTTTTGTTCCAACCAAGCCTTCCAGGACTAATAACTTAACCCATAGTTATTGTCGAGATTTCAGAGTGTTTGTCCAACCAGGGCTTCTAAGACTAGTAAATCAACCTACCAAGGGCTTCCAGAGAATTTTTCCAACCAACTCTTCCAGGACTAGTAACTCAACCCAAGAAATTACAGGGATTCCAGAGTGTTTGTCCAACTAAGGCTTTTAGGAAATAGTAACTAAACCTACTACTATAAGGAACATGAGCACTAATCAGAATAAAAAAGGTAAACCGACAACACCATGGCTATCTAGGAAATGGAAAGGCTAGGAAAAACCACTAACAATCCAAGAAATCCCCCATGAAAATGAAAAAATGTAACCAGGAAACCACATGCATGTGCCATGCATTCCAAAGCTAAAAAGTAAATCATACATGCAACTCGGTACCTGCAATAAAAACCCACTATAGTTTTTGATATTGATGTCCTTATTCACTTTCCTATTTTTATTTTACATTCTTGATCCAAATCCTAAGTATGCCACAACCCCAAAAGAGATCTCCAAGAAAACTCTAAGTTTCCAAGAGTATGAGAGAGAGATAATGGAATGAGAGCTCTAGAATTGAACTGACAAAAGTCTCAGCTGATAGAAGCTATGAACTAATCCTCAGAAGCATTTTTATTAATTGGGTCTCTTTTTTCTTAAATTTCCATTATTTTTCTTCATTTTCATCCTCACATGCAACATGTGACCATTCACCTTCCTTTTCTTATAATTTCCATTATTTTCATAAATAAATTCCAATAAACTCCACTTTGCCTTTCCAAAGCCTTTTCCATTTCCTTTTCCAATTTGCATACCCATTTATTAATTACTAGTGATTTCCTTTACTATTTTTTTTCCCCAACATTCAGCTTCAAATATGTGTCCTATTTTACCTTTATTAATGTTATTACATGAAGTTTTAACCTGGGGCTATTACAGACCCCTCCCCCTTAGGGAAACATCTTTCATGGTGTTTAATGACACCTAAATCCAAAAAAATCATTGAAAATAAAAATATACCACGTATGGAGCTTTATAACATAGCTCATTGCAATATTTACAATGAACATCATGCTGAAAGAAAACCAAATTTACCAACATGACAACCATGCTACTTATTGGAACTTTATAAAAACCCTCGTTGTGGCATTTATATCCATATACATATATAAATATGCCAAAACCATTCGCTCCACCAATGAATAGAGAAGGATACATAGCTTGCATCTGATCAACCATCTCCCATGTAGCTTCATCAGGCCCAAAGTGCTTCCATTTCACTCTAACATGCTCGATTGCTTAGTTCTAGAGCATGAGAATATTTTTATGCACAATGCACTGAGGTTATGTCTGGAATTCTCCTTTTGGCTCCACCTACAATATAGGCTAGTCAATCACATGATGACCATCATTAACATGCTTCTTAAGAAATTAAACATGGAAAACATCATGGAATTTCAATGTGAGAGGTAATGCAAATTTGTAGGCTACTTTTCTAATCCTCTCAAGGATATCGAAAGGCCCACAATACCAAGGTTCCAACTTTTCACTTTACCCAATCCTCAATGAGTTATTCTTGGGATTGATATGAAATTACACCTATTCCCCAACCTAAAGCTCCTTAAAAACCCTATGTTGATCTGCATAGCTCTTCTGTATATCCTATGTTGCCTTTAATTCTGCTTGATAAGTTCCATTTCCTATTCCATCTATGCCAATATATTTGGTCGAATTAATACTCTGTTTATTATATCACTCCAACTGATAGGATTATTACAACTCCGCCCATAGAGTGTCTCAAACAGACTCATCCTTAAATATTCCTAATACCCATTGTTGTAAGTGAGCTCAATTAGTGGTAGATGCTCTTCCCAATTTCATTGTTGATGCATAAAACACCTTCTTGACATGCCCTCCAAAATCTTGTTGACCCTCTTTGTATGTTCATCTTTCTGTGGATGATAAATTGTGTTACACGAAAACTCTCTACCCAAACTTGCGAATAAATCTTTCCAGAACCAAAATTAGCATCCATGTCTGACACAATATTCTTTGTTACACAACACAACCTCACCACATTTGTAATGAATACCTATGACACATCAGTAGTTGAATATGTAGACTTCATAGGGATGAAGTTCACTACATTTTTCAACCTTTCCACCACAACCATAATGGAATCATGATGTCTAGATGTCGTCGGAAAATCTATTATGAAATACATAGAAATGACTTCGAATTTCTACTCTAGAATAGGAATCAAATGTAGTAACTCACCTGGATGCTTACACTTTTCCTTTACCTATTAAAAATCCAAACATATAGCCACAAAATACGCTACTTCCTTCTTCAAAATTCAACCAATAATAAAATTTCTTCACAACTGTCAATGTTTTATGATATCCTGGGTGACCTTAATAAGGCTTCGCATGAAATTTCCTCAAGATAAGCTTCTTGAGCTCACTTTTATCGAACGCGTAGATCCTGTCTCTAAATATGACCAAACCATCGACTGTGAGATGATAGTCCACATATTTATCACCTGTACAATGATGTAACATGTGCATAATGTTCCTATAGCTATCATCCTACTGACCTTCCTATAAGATCTGATGTTGTATATCTGTCCCATAAGAACTCATAGTTTCTATGTTATTTACTTGTTTCCACCTACAAAGATCCTATGCAACCATGTTCTCTTTACCTTTAATGTATATGATCTCAAAGTTGAGCTCACTGATCATGGCTAACCATCTAGGTTTTCTAGCATTTAGATTCTGTTGGTCAAATAAATACCTCAATACACTGCAATCACTCTTCAATACAAACCTCCTACCAAGAAGATAGTGTCTCAAAATATTCAATGCATGAATGATCACCACTAACTCAAGATCATGTATGACATAATTCTACTCGTGTTCATTCAGTTTCTTGGATTCATAGAACACTACATGTCCTTCTTTCATAAGCACTCCACCAAGCCCTCTCTTCCAAGCATATGTACATACCACAAACTATTTTTCTGAATATGCAATATTTAAAACTAGAGCATTTGTCCACAGCTTCTTCAAATGCTCAAAATTGGTTGTGCATTCTTCTATCCATTAAAATTTCTTACCTTTCCTTTACAATAATGTGATGGGATAAACAATATATGGGACATTCCTGATAAACCTCCTGTAATAACCTTCTAACCCCATAAATGACCTTACCTCATCGACATTCCTAAGAGATTCCCATTCCATGACAAACCTTATCTTTTTTACATCCATTGTTATGCCTTCCTTGGAAATCAGATGCCCTAAGTAATGTACCTTTATTGAGCATAGCATGCAACTAATTTTCTCTCAAAAATCTCAATACCACTGCTAAGTGTTAGACATGCTCTTCCTCATTCTTAGAATATATCAATATATCATCAATTAACACAATAAAAAAACTTTTCCATATAAGGATAGAATACATTATTCATCAAGAACATAAGTTTAGCTGGAACATACATAGTCTTGATAGTTGTCTTATAAATATCCTCTTATTTCATGTGTACCTTATGATATCCTAATCTCATATCAATCTTTGAGAACATTTTTTCTCCCTTCAACTGATGAAACACGTCATTGATCCTCAGAAACAAATACCTGTTGCTGATTGTTACTGTTAGTGCTGGAACCAACACTTGGATTGTGACAAGCACCTGACCAGATACATCTAAAGCTCAAAGGATTTTCTTATAATTTTATTTGATTTTTTTGAAAAGTGGTTGAACCTCATACACACTGAAATTTGTTTTGAGTAGATAAGAATATCTCACACATGTGAGGTCACTGGTGCATGTTGTGGTAGCAAGATTGAGTTTGTAGCCTGATGGTTAGAAGAATGGAAGACAAACAGTGGATACGTAAAACAGAAGCCCGCTACTAAGAGGAAAGGGTAACACAAATTCTAGATCTAAAATGTATAGTGAAAGAATTATTTTAAAATACTTACAAGAATCTCACTCTACATTTTAAGAATCCCATTACAAGGAATTCTTCTGACTAACATGACCTCATGAATCAGGAATGCTTGATGAATCAAGACTGAGAAAAACATATTAACATGCATGCTAGATCAAAATACTTATAAAAACATGAAACATGATTTAATTCCACCTCAAGGAATGCTTATGAACAATATTCAATTAATGATGAATCAGGAAATCTTGGAACAAGACATACAAAAATAGATCCATATGTCTTGGAGGTTCTCAAGACTAATAAAAACATAAGATATAACTTTTATGATAAATCTAGAAAGAGAGATAAAGTATGTAAAAAAAGAAGGGAAAACAATACACACACCACACAGTTTGTGAGTCATCAAGAGTGCCTCTGGATATCTTATATGTTGAAAAATGTACAACACAATATAACATGAAATAGACAACCAACCAAACCTCTTTTATCCTTGCATTACACATTATACATATCAAAAATGAGTTCTGAAAAAAGCCTCCATAAAACGTACAAATCTATTTCTGAGACTTTATTACAACCCTCTACATATAGTAGAGCTTATCCAAAACATTAAAAAAAATCTTAAATAGAAATGAAGACAGAATATGGCAGCATGAATCCTGAGGTGGATGAGTTGAGGTGGTTGAGCGCTCCTCGTTGCATAAAAAAACTACCTCCACAAAGAGTGAAATATATCAACTGAAAAGAACACTTGTACCCTTATCTGAAAAAGTGTAGGAGAAACTAACTAAAAGGAGTAACCAACTGAAAGGAGTAACCAACTAGAAGATAACCACCTTTCAGGTGAGAAACACCTCTTGTTTTAACAAGTCTTCAATATTCAAATAACAGTAAATACCCTGACTAAGATAAGAGATTTGTCTTCGATATTTGAAGACGAGCTGTTATATTTGCTGATAGATATCAAAATATTTTTAAAAATTGCTACCATAAATTCCTGAAAAAACCTGTAACTGCCTCTAAAATCCTGCCTATGCTTTCGAAAGCGTGGTGATATTGGCCACGTGTCGGGATGAGAGTGGAGGGGCGTGAAGTGAAGTGTGGGAATTAAAATTAATATAAAGGAGTGGGAATGGAACAATAAGTAGGAGAAGCCATTAAGTGGAATAATAACAAGTGAGAGGAGTAAGTGCATTAAAATATATTTCAATCACAATGACAGAGTGGAGAAGAGTGAATACATTATCGGGGTGAAATTTCAACGTGATATATCACAATCAAAAGATAGAGGGGTTATCAAAAATTAGGGATCAAAGCTTATTACATATCAGGGTTTGGAGGATTATCACATTTCGTAATCAGAAGGGGCAACATGGATGGTTAACAATAGGATTTGTGATATTTGATAATCAAAGTGACATGGCAGGGAAAAGGGTCCTAGTGTTATCATAATCGGGGTTTTTTTTTGGAAGCGGTAGCAGACAATAAAAAAATGAAATGCGGAATGGCAGTTTGGAAATAAGGTAAGGTGGGTCCACAAAGGAATACGATAGTGCGGTATGACGTGGTGGTAGGCGGGTCCCACTTTTATCACAATCGAGGATTTAAGGAGGCAGGAGTAAGTGAATGCACCAAGAATTTATGATTTGCAATGAAGTAGGTCCTATTAATGGTTTTAAAGAAGAAAAGAAATAAATAATATAAATGTAAAAAGCGGCCCAAAGCATAAAAAATGATTTTTGAAGTGTTCAAATGCTACAAGAGCGTAACAAAGGAACCCGATGGTGAGATTACAAAGCATAACACAATTCAATTTGGAGGGTTTAAAGTGGATTTAAATGGAATTTGAGTGTTGGGCTTTGGATTATGGTTTAAAAATGATAAAAAACTAATACATTTTAACCCTCCAGGACCTTCAACCATAGGTCAAGAGACAATAGAGGATTAAGGACACAACTACAATAGTGACTGGACTTTGAAAATTTTCAGTGCTAACAATTCCTCCTATTGGGGATGAAGTCCTCCCTGTGAGGCTTCAAGAACCATAGTTCTAGTGCCTTGTTCAACCCTTATTTCTCCAACAAAGAATTCTTCTTATTAACTCAAAAATACCAACATGCCTATCCATTGGGTAATGGATTCATAAGCTACATTTAAATCTTCTGCAACTTATTTCAATATGACTTAAATATGGAAATTAAACTGAAATCTAAAACTGGAAAGAAATGCTCGAGTGGCGAGCTTATTCATCCTCCTACTTTTAATCAACTAAAAACTTACCTAATCAAGTATAACTTGATTTCCAATGCAACCATAAAATTATTTGACCAGTAAAGAGAAACTCTTGCATGCAACTATTTGAAAAGACCCACAAGGGATATAATATATGAAGCAAGAAATGAACTGGAAACTTGTACTTATTGCTATAAATTGTGTGTGTAATTTAAATTGTTGCTATATTGGAGACCCCTGCTGAAAATTAATCCATCCAATCAGCAATCGGATAATGAAACATATAAGGAATGTCTAGCTGATCTAGAAGACCAAGCTTTTGTTGTTTAAAATCCACGATGTCAATAAAACTGGGTTGCTCTTGTCCTCCTTGAAACAACTCATTAACTACATATGTTTCATTAAAATTAAGGGCAACAAAACCTTCTTTAAGTTGTTGATTACTTTCTTGGATAAAAACCTCGTTGGAGGCACTTAAACCAGCATAACTAAATGTTAGCAATATATTAGGTTCCAAAGGAAGAACATTATGCTTATCACGTTCTTCATCCTGAGTACTAGGAAGAATTGGATCCCTATGAATCTGATTTCGATCCATACCATTTTCAAACTCTTCATAAAATTTTTCCATAACACTTTTAGAAGAATCTATTCTATCATTCTAAACATAACACTCAAATTCTTTACAGCAATTATGAAGCAATAACTGAGATTAATATAATCCTTTACAATAGTGATGAAACATTTCATGAAATTCCGTTAAAGAAGAAATAGTACTGGCAGGTAAGGACCGAAACCATTTGTGTGCATCTCCATCAAGGGAAAACAAAAAAAAAAATCATGAGGACATCTTCATGAAACACATCCAGTAAGTGCATAATATCATGAAATGCAATCAGGTACTTAGGAGGATGTTCATCTTCATCTCCTTGAAATATTAAAATATAATGTTTCCATTCATCTGTAGAAGGCACCGGATTAGGAAAACCATGAATTGCCAAAAAAATTAAAGGAGAATATCTTTGAGCTAAGATGGAAGGAAAGGCTTTTGACATTTTTAAAATATGGAGCAGCCATCGGATTCTTTGTCATGGAGTCTCCAGGTGAAAGATCACAATCTTCTTCAAGTCGCCAATTCTTGTTCACCATCAAGAATTGATCATCAGAAATAAAACAAAAGACTTGGGAGAATACTTGTTTCAAGGATTTGGTCTCCCGATAGATGCACAAAAGTTGTTAGCACTAGAATCATCCCTTGGATTGTGACAAGCGATTGATGAGACACATCTTAAGCTCAAGGGATTTTCACATAATTTGATTTGATTTTTCTGGAAAGTGGTTGAAACTCATACACACTGAAAAATGGGTTTTGAGCAGATAAGAATCTCTCACAAATATGAGGGCACTAGTGCATGACATGGTAGCAAGTTTCATTTTGTAGCCTACTGGTTAGAATAATGCAAGGCAAACAATGGATATGTAAAACAAAATCTCGCTGCTAAGAGGAAAGGGTAACAAGAATTCTATATCTAAAATGTATAGTGAAAGAATGATTTTAAAATACTTACAAGAATCTCACTCTACATTTTAAGAATCCCATTACAAGGAATTATTTGGACTAACATGACTTCATGAATCAGGAATTCTTGATGAATCAAGACTGAAAAAAATATATTAACATTCATGCCAGATCAAAATACTTATAAAATCATGAAACATGATTTAATTCCACCTCAAGGAATGCTTATGAACAATCTTCAATTAATGCTGAATGGGGAAATATTGGAACAAGACTTACAAAAAAAGATCCATATTTTTTGGAGGTTCAAAACACTAATGAAAACACAATATAGAAAATTTATGATAAATCTAGAAATATAGATAAAGTATGTAAAAACAGAAGGGAAAACAATACACACACCACACAGTTTGTGAGTCTGGATATCTTCTATGTTCAAAATTGTACAACAGAGCATGCCATGAAATAGACAACCAACCAAACACCTTTTCTGCTTGCATTAGACAATATATATACAAAAAAGGAGTTCTATAAAAAGCCTCCATAAAAAGTGCAAATCTGTTTCTAGGACTTTATTACAACCCTCTACATATAGTAGAGCTTATCCAAAACCTCCATTAGTCCTATCCTCGTACCCATGATTGATTCGAAACAATCCCTGTCTTTGAAATTCTGACAAGCTCTGAAGGATAACTAGATTAAATTCTTCTTGTTTATCCTGTGCCCTATAATGTTTCTATTGTGATTGAATGGCTCTGTCATTATCTTCTTTGAAACTCCTTATTTATGCCTTTAAACTTCTTAAAGTTCCTGCTATGTGAGGAGACTACTCATCACCATGTTTCTCATATGATCTATAGGGAGAATCTTCTGAACTGTAGTCGATCATTCTACTAGCCATCTTTGTTCTTCTCTTCATGTAGGCATATCATGTCAGGTAAAACAAAACATAAACATAACTAACATACTTTAGTATAATTTCGGGGAGGATATATCATCTACAATATCAACCAGATTAGCATGATACATGTATAATCATAATCATAGCAGAATAGAGAAAACATATTAATTATCATTCAGTTACCATGCATGATGCCACAACTACAACACCAACTAGACACAATGCATGCATAACAGCATATGTATTACATGCATGCATACACAATACACATAAGAAGTGACATGTATTCGTGATGAACACATTCCAACCACATCACCATCAACTTATGCATGACATCAAAATAAAAACCATGGACACCATCACGCATACACACCAAGCACATATAACACAATCATAAGGACACATATGTGGCCAACACTTAAGAAATACAACACATTCATTCAAGGAGAATGAATAACATACATCACCCAAGGAGAGTGGAACCATACTCTGATACCACCTTGTAAGGCCCTCCTCCCACATTTACTCTAGCTGAGTGGTCCACTGAGGTAAACATGTGATGAAGAGTTACTATGATATGGTTCAACTCCCCATGTAGGGTTAAGAAAGTGGAACCGACATGACAATACCAATCTGACCTTCCTCAAAATATACACAACGTTCAAGATCCAATCAATCCCTTCAAATGTCAACCCTCGAGAGAACTTGATTTTTCATTTCCCTAGAGTCTCAGTTGATCCCATGACAAGGAATGAATTTGATTTTGACCCTTCATTCTATCCCATGAAAAGGAATTAATGTGACTGTAACCCTCCATTTTCTCCCAAAACAAGGCATCCATGTGACTGTCGCCTATTTTTAGGTAGTTTTGTGCCAACGACCCCAGATTCTGAGCCCCTTTTTCAGGGCTAGCTGCCAAGCCATTACCCAGAACTTAATGAAAATTCTATAAATGATAAATAAAATGATGACAAGGTTACTAATGAGAACACCTACACAAGGACTTGACCTATCCCCCACTAGCCTTAATAGGCATTTTATACAACATATCATAAACATGTAATCTACAGGTCATAACAACATATTTGAGCATAAGGATTTCATACTTATATGTGAATGATCAAGGAGGACCAATATACCTTCCCAATAACTGAAATGTTATCTGTTAGGTCATTCATTCATTAATATTTAATATACTAACTAGAACGTGATGAGATCCATAACTCAAGTATGTCATAAACCATACTCGTAACCAATAGAATAACAATGCTAAAACAACCATCAAGACCGCATACTAAAAAATACATTTACCATTAACATGTTATTAACATATGCAAGATGCATCCAATTCTCTGACTTGCATGTACCAACCAACCATAGATTGGGATGATCTAAATATTTCTTTTAGTCAATCACCCCTATGCCATATTCCAAGCATGAATGTGGAATATCATGGGATAAACCAAACGAAAAAAAACCACGACTTCGAAAGAAAAAAATAACTCAACCCTCAACTAGTGATTCCACCTCACAGTTGTACATCACTAGCCATCTCCATATCAGTCTCTACCCAAGCTGTCCATGGCTCCAGATCATTTATTATAACTAGGGCTTACATGAGTAGTAACTCAACCCACAATTATTGTTGGGCTTCCAAAGTGTTTTTCGTTCCAGGGATTCTAGGACTACTAACTCAACCCACGAAGGAATTCTAGATATTTTTTCCAACAAAGGATTCCAGGACTCATTACTCTACCCAAGTTGTTAGATGGCTTCCAAAGCGTTTTTCCAACCAAGGCTTCGAGGAACTAGTAACTCAACCCACATCCATAAGGAACATGAGAACCAATAAAAAAAAAAGGTAAACCGACACACCATGTCTATCCAGGAAATGGTAAGGCTATGCATAACCATTAAAAATCTAGGAAATCGTTCATGCCAATAACATATCATAACCCAGGAACCAGATGCATTTTCCATGCATGAAAAATATAACAAATAAATCATGCACGCAAGTCGGTACCTATAAGAAAAACATACTTTAGTTTTTGATCCTGATGTCCTCTTGCACTTTCTTTATTTTCCTTTTCCATATTGCTCCAACTCCTAAGTATGCCACACTCCCCCAAGAGTGCTGCAAGAAAAATCCAAGTTTCCAAGAGTATGAGAAAGAGAGAATAGAATGAGAGCTCAAGAACTAAACTGACAAAAGTCTCAACTCAGGAAAATTGTGAACTGATCCTCAAAATAATTTTTATTAATGAGGCCTCTATTTTATTTAATTTCTATTATATCATTCATTTTCCTCCTCATATGTAACCTATGATCTTTCACCTTCGTTTTCTCCTATTTTCCATTAGTTTCATAAATAAATGCCAATAAATGGCACTTTTCCTTTCCAAAGTTTTTTCCATTTCCTTTGTCGATTTCCATACCCATTTATTAATCACTAGTGATCCCCATCACTATTTTTTTCCCAAAATTTAGCTTGGAATATGTGTCCCAAGACCATAGTATTCTTCTACCTTTAATAACTTTATCATGTTAATTTTTAACCTGGGGCTATTTCACATTTTTGCTAATGATTTGGAAAAAAGGGGGAGATGTTTAAGGCCCCATATACGCCAAGATATTTGGACCGCTATGTTATCCCATCTTACCTAGCGAATAAATAAATGATCTCGAGAGCTATCCCACGTGAATATTAAGCATACCATCCTCATATTTTATGTAGTTATTTTTAGGATCCAAGTGTGAGAAATACAATATATTGGTATTTATTTATGTACTGATTTGATCAATACAAGTGTTCTTTCATGGGACACTCATCTCATGCTCTAGCATTTTAGTAATTTTTTTAATTTAGCTTGAAGACAGAACTAGTCCTCTTTGTTGTAGGAATTTTGTTTCAATTGGAAACCCAAATATTTGTGCTCATCATCAAATGGAATCATAGTAAATGAGAATATGGAGTGTACAAACTAGACCTTTGGGTCTTCCAAAAGTTGTATAGACAACATCAATTTTGTGGTATTTATTTCCATGTTTTTGGCTTTTCAAAAGAGGGACAAGGCTTATTGAAGAAATTTTATATCTCTTCACGATCAATCGTAGAAAATTAGACTGGATTTTACGAAAAATAGATGTGACAAAATCATATTTTTCTACCAACAATATGCATCTATGCGCCCCTCTCTGTCTAGTATCAATCATAAGATGATTGAGCCTTTAGATACAAACGGGAATAAAAGAGGATATAGTATACATCCTTTCCATAGTCCCCTTCAAGTGTGGAAGAAAGGAGACATATAATTTTTTATCAAAACCAGAAAGGAATTCATCTTGAGACAACTCATAACCGAAGTGATGAAAGGAACTTCAAAGCCAATATGAGTTAATAGTTTATAAAGAAAAATATAGCTAACATGGTTATAGGCTTCTGAAAGATAAATATTTAGAAAAACACTATTTATTTTTATTGATGTAAGGTTGTGTAGACATTCTCATGCCACTCTAATAACTTCATGGATTTTTCCACTCCTTACAAGAAACCAAATTTCTTTGGGGAAAATTGGTTTTAGCCTTTAAGCAATAACTTGGGAATAATCTTGTAAATTCAATTACAAAGAGAAATTGGCCTAAAGTCATACAAGTTAGCAGAGTTGTGCACTTTTTGGATAAAACCTATGAAATGTGGGTTCAAAGTGGCAAGAACTTTCCCGAATTTTTAGAGTCCTCGGTCACCTTTAGAAAATCCTTCCCCAAAAATTCATAGAGATACATAAAAAAACCTATATGGGCCATTGATCAAGCCCTAGGATATTATCCTTCTGAATGTTATGTAAAACCTCATAGAGTTTTTCATCTAATATTTCCTCCATTAAATTGTGATTTCCTTCCTCCCTAAAAAGTCTAGAAACAATTAAGATACTATAATAACCTTTCACTATGGAGGCTTTGGAAAGGGTTTCAAGATGATGTTTTCCTAAGATTTCCATCTCCTTAAAACAAGAGGCTTTATAAATAACTTTAAATTTGCACCTACTAATGAATTCATACTTAAAATAATAGACACGAATTTCTTCTACTCAATTTATGAAAGGGAAAACATACAATATAAACATATGCAATCATTAAATCACAATTAGCACAATATTTTTACTAGGGAACCCAATTGGGAAAAAACTCTCTTTTGTTTGTATTATATCAGATGATATTATTGATATATTACAATTATTTCTTCATTTCTTGAAGCTCAACCTACATTGTCATACTTATCCCTTCCTCTTGATTCTTCTTCGAAAAATAGATAGCCAAATATAGGCCTATTGCTCCTCCTAATTCCTTGCACAAATCTTGAGGAAATTAGCTCCTAAAGAATAGGAAAAATTGTTATTTTTTTATGCAATTCCCAAGAGAAAATCCTCACTTGCTACATGCAAACAGTGTACACTCACTCGTATACGATAATAAATACAATTATGCCTTTTCCCTCCACTCAACTAGGAAATTTAAATTTCATGCATGACTATGGATATTTTTAGTGATTGACTAGTTAACTAAGAGTTAATTGAGTTAACAACTACTCAAATAAACTCATATTGACTCTATTCTAGACTACAGCTCATATAACTAAGTTTCACTAAATATAACTCCACTGGATAGCTAGATCTTAGCAATTAACTCATGAAAAACTCTACTTCTTTCCCACAAAATTGAATTGACTAACTCAAATCAGTGACTTGGCCATGTCACCCCTGCTAACTACAACTAAAGTGATCTAGCTAAAGTGGAAATTCTAATTTCTCCATTTTACTAAGGAACAATTCAAAAGAAGAATTTTCTTGCCAGAATTTAACACTCCCTCTTAGCAACAAATGGGTTCTACATAACTCGAATCCTACTCTTGTGGAACTTGAACTTGCTTATTGACAAATCCTTTGTCAATATTTATGCATATTTATCCTCTGTAGGAATGTATTGTAACACAATTAACACTCCCTCTCATTGTTGGTGTTTCTACTGCAACAAATCAAACTTAGAAGCATATAAAATATTGAGTCAACTTTGTCTTTGTGATGCAACTGTCTCCCAAGATTTGACTACGTCAATTGACAATGATCCTTTTGTTACTAAATATTTTCAGGTTGTAAATTTTTGTAGATGTTCTATGCTTGATGCAACTTTAATTTTATTACAACAATCACACAAATGGTTAAGTAAAATGCTGATAGAGCATATCAGTGGATCTTATAGAAGACAAACCAGAAACAGAAAAATGTGATGGTGCGTTACGGCAGTCAACAGGATGCTTCAACCAGCAAAGTCTCCTTGATCAGCCAACCCAGAATGTGTCACAACAATCCTCCAATCAGCTATCGAGTCAACCAAGGTCAACTCTAGAAAAGTCAACGCTGTCCAGAAAAGTCAACGCAGGGCAGCAGGCTAAAAGTCAATGCAGCAACAGTTTGGTCAACCCTTTGACCTTGATTTCTGTGCCAATGTGTACGGCCTCTCAAAATCGAACTTTCCAACAAGTTTCATCCCTTTCGGACCATGCGTTGACCAAAGTCAACGCTGGTCAAACTTCCAGCAAAACCCTAGCTGCAGAAATTCGTCCTTCCCTTCAGCCGTACAAATTTCGTCCTTCTTCTCCACACGTGTGGGCTGAACCTATCCTCCAATGAGCTCGTACTAAATCAGATGAGAGAAGAATATGTGTGTTGAGTTTTTGTGAAATTCTCTCCAACTTTGCCTGTATTTATATCCATCATTGAGGTGTGTGACACATCTGTTGTGGGTGTGAAACCTTAAGGCCGACCTGCACATATAATTTATTATAAATAATAAATTCAAAATAAATGTTCTGCTCATCGGATTAAGATATATTTGATATGGATTTTACACCTCTCCGAAAGAGGAATCCAACAAAAATATTAGCCTCTTAATCTGAGCATCACAACATGGAGTTTGGACCTAGTTGTCCAAATTTAACACTCCCTCTCAACTACGGAGAACTCCATCCATCAGTGCAATCAAACATCGTGCATCATCCCGCCGTAACTTGCTTTGTTGGCCTCTTTATTTCAGAACAGAAGTGGGTCAGTCACAAAGACATCATCCCCCGGCTGACATATTCAGCCCAGAAGTTCGAAACCTCTATCAGACTCACAAAGAGTCTCCAACCAACCCGAAGTTGGTTCATCTGACCCGAAGTCAGGCAGAGGTCCCAGACCTCACTAAACTTGATCCCAGATCAAGTGGTTGGACCGTGCCATCCTAGATAGAGAGTATGGCAATCTCTGATGCGTCCATCAGTCTTTGCTAATAGTCTCTAGCTTTTCCACACCTCATTGGCCAAATGAGAGGTACTTCCCATGAGCCCTGAACTCAATGGGTAGGATGCATACGGGGCACAGATAAATGAGTGGCGAACCAGCTCAATAATCACAAGGGTGGGGCAGAAGCATTATGAGTGCTTATAGCTTCGAGAAGCTATCCCCAAAGCCCCCCAGAGCTCCCAGAGCTCATCGTCCAACAGGACCCACATCATAGGGTCGTTCCACGATACCAAGACTCTCACGGAAGGTTAGGAACTTGACCTTCCCCAGGGGCTTAGTGAGAATATCTGCGACCTGCTCATCAGTTCCTATATGATCGAGCCTTACGGCACCTCACTGTACCATATCCCGGATAAAGTGGTACCTAATATCAATATGCTTGGATCGGTCGTGGAACACAGGATTCTCAGTCATATGAATCCCACTCTGGTTATCACAGTGGTATCTAGCACATGTCCAAACAACTCACTAAAGAGCTTTTGCAACCAAACTTCTTCACAACAGGCCATACTTGCTGCAATGTATTCGGCCTCAGCGGTGCTCAAAGCCACCGACTTCTGCTTCCTGCTCAACCATGAGATCGAAGCAGAACCAAGATTGAAGCAACATCCTGATGTGCTCTTACGATCCACCACACTGCCAGCCCAATCGGCATCAGTATATCCACGGAGTGTCACACTCCTGGCAGTGTATCTCAGCCCATGGTTTATCGTGCCCCGAAGATATCTCAAGAGATTCTTGGCACCAACCCAGTGAAAGTGATGAGGCTCAACCATCTGTTGACTCAAAGTGTTCACTGCAAAACATATATCCGGTCGGGTGTTCACTAAGAACATCAAAGCTCCTATGAGTTGACGATACTCAGTAGGATTGGCCAAGATAGGCCCAGCAGCTCTGCCACTCAACTTCTTGAAGTTGAGTTCCATCGGTGTTGACACGGACTTGCAGTCCACCATACCAAATCTCTCTAGAAGTTTCACAATGTATTTTCCTCGAGAAAGGAAAATCTCTCCAGGTCTCTGCCAGACCTCCAGGCCTAAGAAGTAGTGCATCAGTCCTAGGTCCTTCATCTCGAACTCAGCAGCGAGCTCCCTCTTACATTGATGAATGAGAGGGTCAGCACCTGTCAGGAAGAGGTCATCCACATACAGCACTAGAATGAGAGGCTTCTCCTGCACAACCTTGAAGTAAAGGTTTGGATCAGCATTACTTCGAGTGAAGCCCAGCTTCATCAAGTAACTATCCATCCTCTCGTACCAAGCTCTGGGTGCTTGCTTTAACCCATAGAGGGCTTTCTTCAATCTGCAGACATGAGTGTCTCGATCCTGAACTTCAAATCCCAGAGGTTGTTCCACATACACCTCTTCCTTTATTGCACCATTCAGAAAAGCGGTCTTGACATCCATCTGATGAAGACTCCATCCTTGCGTAGCAGCAAGGGCTATGATTGATCGAATGGTGGTATATCGTGCCACAGGTGCAAATATGTCATCATAGTCTATTCCTTCCTTTTGAGAGAAGCCACGGCAACAAATCTTGCCTTGAACTTTTCAGCACTCCCATCAGATCCATGTTTGATCTTGTAGAGCCATTTCGCGGTGACAACAGATTTGTCCTTCGGTCTCGGGACCACATCCCAGACATCATTCTTCATTATGGACTCATATTCTTCGTGCATAGCATCCTTCCAGACTTGATGCTTTACGGCTTCCTCAAAAGATCCAGGTTCAGATCGTACAATAGTACTCATGGCAGCTAGATACCCTTGGTATCTACACGGCTTCTTGCTTTCTCGGAATGTCCCCCTTGGGGCAGCATGACCCTCAGCATCTTCGAGGGTGTCCCCGAGCCATGATGGTCTCTTTCCCAGTGAAGGAGATGGATCAATAGGGTCCATTGGTCCTTCAATATCAGGCATTGTCTCATCCTGCGGTTCTTCCAGATTTCTAGGCCTTTCTTCATGATCTTCTCCAGATCTTGGAAGATCTACTACTTTCTTCAGGGAAGCATCTTCGTCAAAAGTGACATCATGGCTTATCTCTACTTCCCTTTGACCAGGTACATAGACTCTATATGCCTTAGAAGTCTCACCGTAGCCCACAAACATTCCTTTCTTCCCAGTAGCATCCAGCTTACTTCTCTTTTCTTTCGGCACATGAAAATAGACAGGACATCCAAAAATTCTAAAATGTGACACATCAGGTTTCTTACCAGAGAAAACCTCTTCGGGAGTTTTGGAGTCCAAAGCGGAATGAGGGCATCGGTTTTGAATGTACAGCATTTGCATTTTCTCCTCTACGTAAAATTCAGAAACTTCGGTCACACAGCATGGCAATGCGTATTCCACAATAGTCCTATTCTCGTGTTCGGAAGAACACCATTCTTCCGAGGAGTATATGCGTAGTAGTCTCTCTTAATGCCAGCTTCTCTACAAAAGTCATTGAACTCGATTGACTCATATTCGATGCCATTATTGGTCCTCAAAATCTTGATCTTCTTTCCTGTTTGATTTTCCACCAAGGCCTTGAAGGTCGAAACCATTTGAATGCTTTGGCCTTCTTCTTCAAGAAATATATCCAGGTCTTGCGAGAGAAGTCGTCTATAAACGTCATGTAATAAGAACATCCTCCCAAGGATGTCATGGGAAGCATACCAGATAAGTCAGAATGTATCAATTGCAAGACATCATATGTCTTTGTGACACTTGAGGGGAAAGGTCCCCTTTTATGCTTTCCTTTGGCACAACCCTGACATACACCTTCATGATTATTTGAGAACTCGGGCATCCTGTCACCACCTTCCTTGCTTCGGGAAGGGCCTTGTAATGAAGGTGTCCAAATCTTCGATGCCATAGTTCGGTTTGTCGGATAGTATCACATGTCATTGCTCCCAGCGGACTCCCTCCAACCTGGTAGAGTGTGCCAACTCTAAAACCAATCGAGATAGCTTCCTTGAAGCTCTTATTCCACATGAGCACCTTTCCATCAGAGGATGTTACATTGAACCCTTTGTCTTCCATGGCTGATACAGACACAAGGTTCTTCTTCAATTTTGGTACATAGAGTACATCTTGCAAACGTAGGACTTGTCCTTGAGACAAGTGGAGGGTCACATTCCCTGTCCCTTTCACGGGATATGTGGCATTATCTCCAAGGATAATTTCTAGATTAGTATCCCTCTCAACCATGTCAGAGAATGCTTCCTTAAATCCAGTGATGTGTCTTGAGGCACCACTATCTATTAGCCAGACATCCATAGTGTCGGGCGGAGATGTAGCAGAGAGAGCAGATACAAGAATATACTCATTTCTTTTATCAACAGCATTAGACTCCTCATACCTGGACTTTCTAGACCTTTTAGAAGGTTTATTTTTTCCACCAGAGGGAGCCTTCCTCTTTCCTTTGGATTTTTTGTTTCTTTGATTCCCATTCCTTCGGTTGTTATTGTTATCATCACTATCGGGAGAATCCTTCTTGAAGGGACATTCTCTAGCATAGTGACCAGGCCTATGACAAGTGAAACACTTGCCCTTATTTTCTTGGGCCCTTGTTATTCCTTTGTCCTTAGGACCACCAGAGTTCTTCTTTCGAGAATGAGCACCATAGGCAGCATTTTTGTCATTTTCGAATTCCTTCATTCTTGTTTCTTCTTGCATACATCTAGACAGAAGCTCATCAAAGTTAGGAATGGTATTATTATTGAGAATGGTAGTGGTGAATACTTGCCATTCATATGGGAGTCCTCCAAGTGCGGTTAGAACCATCTCATGATCAGCTATTGTCTCCCCAATAGCCAGCAGATTGTTCCTAGTTTCGGTCAATTTCAGAAAGTAAGCTTGAACAGACTCATCCCGGCCCTTCTTCATATTCTTCAATTTATTCTTGAGGAATAGCACTTGGTTCACATTGTTTACTTTGAACATCAGGATCAATTTGTCATACATCTCCTTGGATGTGCCTAGTTCAGATATATAGGCAACCAGAATCTTATGTATGGATTCCCTGATCATCAGTTTTTCTTTGATCTCCCCCTTCTTATACTTGTTTTTAGCAGCAGCGGTGGCATTGGATGGAGGTTCTTGAATCTTACCTAGTACATGATCCAAGAGATCATGGTCTTCCAATTTGAGATCTAATATCATCTTCCAGGCATGGAAGTCATCCCTTCCAGTCAGCTTGTCATTCTCCTTGAATTCAAAACTTGTGGAACCCATTTCCTCCGATGGTGATTGCTAAAGTTAGGGCTTGTCTTCACCTCACCTCTGATACCATGTAAATTTTTGTAGATGTTCTATGCTTGATGCAACTTTACTTTTCTTACAGCAATCACACAAATAGTTAAGTAAAATGCCGATAGAACATATCAGTGGATCTTATAGAAGACAAGCCAGAAACAGAAAAATGTGATGGTGCGTTACGGCGGTCAACAGGATGCTTCAACCAGCAAAGTCTCCTTGATCAGCCAACCCAGAATGTGTCACAACAATCCTCCAATCAGCTACCGAGTCAACCAAAGTCAACTCTAGAAAAGTCAACGCTGTCCAGAAAAGTCAACGCAGGGCAGCAAGCTAAAAGTCAACGCAGCAATAGTTTGGTCAACCCTTTGACCTCGATTTCTGTGCCAATGTGTACAGCCTCTCAAAATCGAACTTTCCAACAAGTTTCAGCCCTTTCGGATCATGCGTTGACCAAAGTCAACGCTGGTCAAACTTCCAGCAAAACCCTAGCTGCAGAAATTCGTCCTTCCCTTCAGCCGTACAGATTTCATCCTTCTTCTCCACACGTGTGGGCTGAACTTGTCCTCCAATGAGCTCGTACTAAATCAGATGAGAGAAGAAGATGTGTGTTGAGTTGTTGTGAAATGCTCTCCAACTTTGCCTGTATTTATATCCATCATTGGGGTGTGTGACACATCTGTTGGGGGTGTAAAACCTTAAGGCCGACCTGCACATATAATTTATTATAAATAATAAATTAAAAATAAATGTTCTGCTCATCGGATTAAGATATATTTTATATGGATTTTACACCTCTCCGAAAGAGGAATCCAACAAAAATATTAGCCTCTTAATCTGAGCATCACAACATGGAGTTTGGACCTAGTTGTGAAAATTTAACATAGGTCCTATAGCAAGGGTAATGATACATGAGAAGAGTGTATTGCAATTTTTTATGCTCCCCTATGGACTGTGCCCAAAAATTTGAGAATCTAGGACTAAGGCTCTACATCACCCCACCCCACTCCTAGAGGTATGGAAACATACACGGTGAAATCAGCCTTTAGCTTGTAGATATTTTTAACTTTAACAAAACTTGTTTTTACTTGTCTAGTAGAACATACTTCAAATAAGCCTTCCCTCTACTGAACACCACATAAAATCCTCTATCTTCAAGTTTTGTTATAGAAACTAGATTTTTCTTCAGAGAAGGCACATAAATTACATCCTTTAGGTGAAGATACGATATTGACTCCCTTTTAAAGGTGACAGTTCCAATACGTTTGGAACTATACCTTCCATCATATCCAAGGTGTAGGTGTAATTTTAAGTATTTATCCTCTAACTTCTGAGGAAGTCCTTATTTCCTATCATATGAAATGAAGCACCATAGTCTAGGTACCATTCACTCCCTCTTACTATGCTTGCAATGCATGCAATGAGGGTGAAATTCAATTATAATTGTGATGTGATAGCATATCCTCCTACTATCTTTGTAGGCTCCTTACTGGATTTATTATGTGGACACTTAGTTCCATATTGTCCATACTCGTGGCAGTGAAAGCATTTGATTTTACTAAGGTCTCTCTTCTTTCCATGGTTCTAGTTGGATTCTACCTCGCCTTGGGCCTTATTTGCTTTGGATTCATTTACTTTTCCTATTATAGGAAAATTTTCTTCCTCCTCATTTTTAGATGTGACACCATCACTAGTGTCTCTTCTAATCTCCTCCTACACTAAATCAGACCAAAGTCTCTCCCAATATGGTATTTTTTCTCTTCCATTAACTAAATCTTGATATTTGTGCCAGGATTTCAGAAGGCCAAGGAGTGATAACCTCACAAGCTTATATGATGGCACAAACTCTCCTATTCCTCCAAGTTTATCTCTGACCTAAGTAAACCTGGATAGGTACTGAATAATGGTTTCATTTTTCTATATTCGAAAGCTCCTAAGATTATGTTTCAATGTTAATTTCCTGACATTAGTTTTGTTTTTGAAATATGTTGTGAGGTTTTTCCATGTGGCATAAGCAATATTATTTCCATGCAAACTCGAATTCACATGATCTATGACTCCCTCTAGTATGATCCTCCTAGATTTTGCAGTATCTTTCTTACATTGTGCTACCTTTTGTGAATCTCTGTTAGGTCCCTATATTACTAGTATAGTCCCTTATTGTTATTAGTGTAACCCCCTTATTGTTATTATTGTGCCCTTGTAACCCCCATTTTGTTATTATTGTGCCCTTAAATTATTATTGTTAGGTCGGCTAGGATTACATTATGGCCCACTAGGATTACATTATGGCCACATGGACTCCTATATATAGAAAGGAGGTTTTGTAAATTGTATCATCCAAGAATTTTTCATTTATGTAATGTATTGGAGGTTTCCAACTCGAAGTGGCTTATTTCTAAGGCGTTGATATCTCTTTTCTTCCATTTTTGGAGTTTGTTACACAACATTTGGTATCAGAGCTTTGGATTCTAGGGTTTCGCTGCTCTAAACAGGTCATCATGTAATTTTCGCTATAAAAATTTTTATACGAAGTTTCAGAAGCTGAAATTTTTAGAGTGTGAAACTGAAATCTTGAGGAATATTTTCTAGAAATTTTTGAGCTTGGTTCGCAATATTTTCGGAGATATGATCTGTGGAAGTTAGGTCTTTTTTCAGGCTCCTAAACAGGTCATCGTGGAATTTGCACTATAAATTTTTTTCTACGAAGGTTCAGAATCTAAAAATTTTAGGGTACGAAGCTGAAATCCTGAGGAAACTCGTCAAAAAATTTCAGAGCTTTTTTCACAATATTTTTTGAGATATGATCTATGGAAGGTAGTGCTTTCGCAGGCTCCCGAATTTCATCACAAATAGGTGATCGTGGGAAAAGTTCAATAACTCTCTCTCTGAGCATCGGATTGGAGTACCGTAAAAATTGGTCACAAGGACACGGAATTTAGTTTCCTAGCTATCAACTTTAGAGGCGAAGGATGAAATAGTGACACGTGGCAAGTCGTACAAATTTTCTCTACTGAACCAGTCCATAATTAGGTCATTATGGGAGATTGGACATAACTTTGTCTTGGAGAATCCAAATCAGGTCAGACCTGTGGAATTAAAAAGAGAATTCAGAGGGCTAATTCAGTGCTAAATTTCAAATATTGAAGAGCTGTAATCACAGAGATAATAGAATTTCAATATCGAGCTCCTCAAAAGCAAGAAAAAGGTGTGTTTTTTTTTTCCCGAATTGCATAAGTCTTGTTTGAAGAATCAATTTGAATTGATTCCAAGGGCATATTGTAGAATATATATCAGTATTGGGTTCTAAAATATTCCTCATAAAAATAATTAAACACCCATTAAGCCTTCAGAAGGCTCTACTATGACTCATGAAGATGAAGAATTGCAACATGATCTATCAAAATTACAAGAGCAAGTGCAACAAATTTCACTCTCGCAAAGAGCAACAAAAAATGAAATGGAAGTTTTGAAGAAAGGCGTGGAAGCTAAGATGGATGGCATGGAAGCTAAGATGGATGACATGAAAGACAACATGAAAAACATGAAGAATGATCTAAAAGCAGACATCGAAGGTTTGACCAAGTTGATACAAGAAATGTTTCCTAATGGTGAAAAGATAGTAGAAGAACCTCATGATGAGAACAAAATAAATGTTAATCGTGATTTCATAAACTCTAATGTTGGCAGGAAGAACCATCATATTCCAAAAATGGATATGAGGAAGTTTGATGGAAAGGATCCTGTAACATGGATACTACAGATGGAGCAATATTTTGATCTCCATAATGTACAAAACACACAAAAGGTACGCATTGCAACTTTACATTTAGAACAAAATACATTTTTATGGTATCAATGGCTTTGCTCCCGTAAAAAAATTGTCACTTGGTCAATTTTTACGGAGGAAATGATAGCACATTATGAGGATACAAAGAGCAACACCTTCTTTGGCCAATTGATAAATCTCAAACAAAAGGGTTTAGTGGGGCAGCACATTGAGGACTTCCAAAAATTGAATATAAGGGTAACTGATATTCCAGAGGAACACAAGATCGATCTCTTCATAGGCACTTTAAAGGATAACATCCAACATGAAGTTCGTGTTTTGGAACTAGATTCATTGGAGAAGGCATTCAGGTTGGCAAGAAAAGTTGAATGTAAAATAATGGCGACAAGGAAGCCTACCACTCAATTCTATAAAGAAGGAAGTGTTGCTACGTCTAGATTTCCACAACCTACAAGGTTGACACCACAAAAATTGGAAGAAAAAAAAGCAAAAGGGCTTTGCTACAGTTGTGATAGCAAATACACTAAAGGTCATAAGTGTGCTGAGAAGAAATTATTTTACATAGATTGTGAAGAGGAAAAAGAAAATGAACAAGAAGAGGATATACACCAGGAACCAACCCTAGAAGAGGAAGAAATGAATCCGACCATATCGTGTAATGCACTGGCAGGAATTACCACTCCTCAAACTCTCCAGATAGAAGGACAAATCAAGAAGAAAAAGGTAATAGTGTTGATTGATTCAGGTAGCACCCATAATTTTATTCATTGTAAGGTAGCCAAGGAATTAAATTGTTTCCTATACCCAACACCAGAATGTCAATTGATGGTTGCAAATGGAGGAACTATAAATTGCTCTGGAAAATGCCATAATATCAAGCTAACCATGGGGGAATATGTATTGACTATTCCAATGCTTTCCATTCCTATGGGAGGTGCTGATGTTGTACTAGGAGTACAATGGTTACAATCTTTGGGGACAGTAGCTTTTAATTTTCAAAAACTTTTCTTGAATTTTTTTTCAGAAGGAAAGGAAGTCGAATTACGGGGTATTGAAGGGAAGCCAGGAAGGATAATAAGCTCTAATGTCATGACAAAGCTTCTAAAGAAAGAACAACGAGGCGTAATTGCACAATTATGCTCACTAGAAGTTCCGACATCAAAATCATCTATTTCTGCGGATCTCCAACAAGTCTTGGACAATCATTCCAAGGTGTTTGAAACTCCCAAAGGACTCCCACCTATTCGTGATCATGATCATGCTATTCATTTGATTCCAGGAAGTGTTCCTCCAAACATCAGGCCTTGTAGATATCCTTACTTCCAAAAGAGAGAAATTGAACGTATGATTGCAGAAATGTTAGAGGCGGGTATAATTCAACCTAGTCAAAGTTCTTTCTCTGCTCCTGTAGTATTGGTACACAAGAAGGATGGATCATGGCGCATGTGTCCGGATTATAGGGAGCTCAATAAGCTCACCATTAAAGATAAATTTCCCATTCTGTGATTGATGAATTATTGGATGAATTACATGGAGCAATTTATTTTACCAAGTTGGATCTTCGTTCAGGATATCATCAAATTAGAATGAAGACTGAAGATATTCCAAAAACAACATTTCAAACTCATGACGGTCATTATGAATTTTTGGTCATGCCTTTTGGCCTTACCAATGCACCTTCTACATTTCAAGGGTTGATGAATTCCATTTTCAAACCCTTCCTTAGAAAATTTGTTATAGTATTTTTTGATGATATACTAATCTATAGCAGGTCTTGGAAGGATCATGTTGAACATGTTGACAAGGTGCTCAAACTATTGCAGGAGAAACAATTATATGCAAAAAAATCCAAATGTTTCTTTGGAGTACAAGAGGTGGAATATCTGGGTCATATTGTATCTCACGACGGTGTTAAAGTAGACCCTAACAAAATTAAAGCCATTAAGGAATGGAAAGTCCCCACAACCATAAAGCAGTTGCGAGGATTTCTCGGGTTAACAGGGTATTATCGCAAGTTTTTTAAGAATTATGGGAGAATAGCAGCACCTCTAACAACATTATTGAAGAAAGATGCATTTTCATGGACTCCTGAAGAAACTAAGGCATTTGAACATCTTAAAGAGGCAATGTGCCTAGCACCGGTCTTAGCTATGCCAGACTTCACAAAAACCTTTATTGTGGAATGTGATGCCTCAGGAAATGGAATTGGTGTTGTTTTAATACAAGAAGGAAGACCCATTGCTTTTGAAAGTCGTCCAATCAAAGGAAAGTATTTACAGAAACCTATTTATGAGAAGGAAATGTTAGCAATACTGCATGCACTAAAGAAATGGAGAACTTACTTAATGGGAAGACACTTCAAGGTAAAAACTGATCATGATAGTCTTAAACACTTTTTGGAACAAAGACTATCTTCAAAAGAGCAGCAAAAATGGGTCACAAAGATGTTGAGTTATGACTTTGAAATAATCTACAAAAAAGGAAAGCTTAATGTTGTTGCAGATGCACTCTCAAGAAAGAATGAAGAGGTGGAAGCATTGCATTGTGCCATTTCTATTATCCAACCAGATTGGATAACCGAAGCAAGAGATGAATGGAAGAAGGACAAAGATGTATGGACACTCATTCAAAAGTTGCAGCAAGATCCTAGTACATCTGATACATTTAGTTGAAAAAATGATTCCTTATGGTACAAAGATCGCTTATATCTTTGTAAGAATTCCCAACTAAAACAAAAGATTCTTCTGGAATTGCACACTTCTCCTTTAGGAGGACACTCAGGATTTTTAAAAACTTACCACAGGGTGAAGAAAGAATATTTTTGGGATGGCCTTAAATCTGATATTCAAAAGTTTGTGGCGGAATGTTTGGTTTGCCAGCAGAATAAAGTGGAGACAATTAAGACCCCGGGACTTCTACAACCTTTATCCATTCCAAGTCAACGTTGGGAGGGGATTTCAATGGATTTTATCACAGGTTTACCTAAGTCCGAAGGAAAGAATGTCATCATGGTGGTAGTTGATAGACTTACCAAGTATGCACACTTTTGTGCATTATCTCATCCATTTAAAGCAAGTACAATTGCTACTACATTTGTGGACATAATTCAAAAGCTACATGGAAGCCCAAGGGTTATTGTGAGCGACAGAGATCCCATTTTTACTGGAAATTTTTGGACGGAGTTATTTTCTTGTTTGGGTACTCAATTAGCTCATAGATCATCTTATCATCCTCAATCTAATGGTCAAAATGAGATAGTAAATAAATGTTTGGAAGGATATCTTCGTTTTTTTGTATCTAATAAACAAACACTATGGGTCAAGTGGTTACCTCTCACAGAATGGTGGTATAACACTTCCTTCCATACTGCAGAAAAAATGACCCCATTTATGGCATTTTATGGATATCATCCACCATCCATCACATCATCTTTGAGGGAAAATTCAAAGGTTCAAGCAGTGGAAGATCACATCGAGCATCAGCAATAATTTCTCCCAACTCTTAAAGGATAACCTGAATTTGGCACAAAATCGAATGAAACAACAGGCAGATCACCATCGCAGTGAGAGAAGTTTTGATGTAGGAGATTGGGTATTTTTACGGCTACAACCATATAAACAAATGTCCCTCAAGCAAGCTAAGAATGATAATAAATTATCGCCAAAGTACTATGGTCCTTACAAGGTGTTTCAAAATATTAGTACTATGGCATACAAATTGGAGCTTCCTGCTTCTTCGCAAGTGCATCCATTTTTCCATGTTTCATGCTTAAAGAAGGTTATAGGTGAAAATCTTTCAGTTCGAATAATATTGCTAGAACTTGATGAGGAAGGAAAATTCATATTGGAACCTGAAGCGGTCATGGAAACAAGAACTCGACAGCTACGGAATAGATCAATTTCAGAGTATCTCATCAAGTGGAAGAACTTACCCACTAAAGATTCTACATGGGAGGATGAGAAGTTTATACAAAAGCACCCAGAGCTACTCAAGTGTTGAGGACAACACTCTTTTGGAGAGGGGCATGTTAGGTCCCTATATTACTAGTATATTCCTGTTATTTAATTGTTATTCTCACTATTATTCTTTGCCTGCCTTCATTTCTTATTATGCCCTTTAAATTATTATGTAGGTTGTTTGAGGTCATTGTGACCTAAATTCCATTATGTTCACATGGGCATCTCTGTATGGGAAAAGATGAGTTGTCAATTGTGGCTGTAGAATGGCTATTTGCATGTGATGGCTTGCCTGCAAAGTGGCTTATTTCTAAGGCGTTGATATCTCTTTTCTTCTATTTTTGGAGTTGGTTACAGAACAATCTCATGCTGCTAGTTTCGGAATATCAATTTGTGTGTACTCCAATAATACGTTGTCATCGAGCACAACTTCCATTCTATATTTCCAAGTTATCAAATTTGAAGTGCCCTCCAATGCATACCCAAGACTCAATCAATATAAAAACATTATTCCTACATTGAAGCAAAAAAATTTCCTTCACCACAAACTTGTTATTCAAAATTTCTTTGATAGATGATTGGGAATCTAGTTTCTATGTATTTTTTAATAGCTCTTATACCATGTAGAAATGACTTGAAATTTGCGGCTAATAATGAGTTCATAATAAAAAAATAGACACAAATTTATTCTACTCAATAAGAGAAATTAAAAACATAAACTAGAAACACAAGTAATAGTTCAATCACAATAAGAAAAATATTTTTACTCGGGAACCCAAGTAGGGAAATCCCTTCATTTTTTGTATTATATCAAATGAGAATATTTATCTATTATAACAACTTATTCAATCCTTGAATCTCAACCTGCACTGCAATTTTGATCTCTTCCTCCCGATTCTGCTTTGGCAAATACTAAGCCAAATGTAAGCTCGATGCTCCTCGTATTTCCTTACGCCAGTCCTGAGGAAATTAGCTCCTAAAGAATACGAAAATATTGTATTTTATTGTGCAATTCTGAAGATAAAAACATCACATGCTACATGAAAACATTTTACAGTTACTAGTATACAATAATAAATGTAATTATGCCTTTTCCCTCCACTCAACTAGGCAATTCAAATTGCATGCATGACTAGGGATATTTTTAGTAAAATTAATACTTAAATGAGAGTTAATTTAGTTAAAAACTACTCAATTGAACTCATATTGACTCTATTCTATACTAGAACTAAGATAACTGAGTTTCACTAAATATACATACACTAGATAACTAGATCTTAGCAATCAACTCATGCACAACACTACTTATTTCCCACAAACAAGAACTAACTAACTTAACTGAGTGACTTGGCCATGTCACTCCTGCTAAATGCAACTCAAGTCATCCTGCTAAAGTGGAAATTTGAATTTCTCCATTTGACTAAGGCACAATTCAAATGAAGCCTTTTATTGCTACAATATTATAGAGGCAGAGCCCCCATCCTAGTTTCAAACTTCTAGATCGCGTTAGTGATTTTCCTCCCTTTAACATAGTTTTAGAAAAAATTGGTATTTTCATCCCGTATGTCTTGCCAAATATTTTTACTTTTTAACATCCACGCCACCTGTTTGTCTTCCAAAAGCTTTCTTTTCCTAGTTTCAAGTTGGAGAAGTCTATTCTTTGTATCATCACTAAGGAACCCTCCATCCTCAGAGTTACCCATTTTCTCGGGCTTTGTATCAATATCCTTTAGTTCTTGTTCCTACCTACTACCTAGTCCCCTTTAATGCTACCTGTTGAATCATAGCCTTCTTGACCTGCGTAATATTTCTTGAAAAATGGATGTTAACTAAAGTCCCAAAAGTAGGGTTATGAGGGACATAGGTGGATTTAATAAAATTTTGAAAAATCTTCTTCTTTTAATCATATCACGTTGAACTTGAAAGGACTCATTGGTTTCTTTCCCACCCTTTTTATTTCTAGGAATATATCGTGGTGCTTATACTCTGCCCCTCGAGCAAGCCATTGTTGCATCGAGGGAAAAATTTCCACTAGTAATTTAGAGATCATGAACTAGTCTAGTATTTTGGCCACCCTGGGCTATCCAACTTTCTTATTTCTTATGTTGGTTGAATATTTTTCGTCCTAACATCTAATTAATTATGAATTAGAAATAAATTCTCAAAGAGATCTATTATAGGATATATTATTACATGGGTCCCAAAAAATTCAATCATTCCTAAAGAGAAATTGAAATCCCCTCCTAAGATTACATTCTCTACAATCACAATATCTTTTAGAAAAGGGTTTCCCAAAATATTTTTCTCTCCATAAAATTTTAATAGAATTTTATAGCTCTTAATTCTATGTTAAACTCACAGAGGTGAAACTAATTCCTAAAATTTATTCAATACCCCATTTGTTTAGGTCTATGATATTCCAAGGGTTCCATCTTATAGCTAGGGAACTTGACTTCCGTTGTGAATTAAAACTAGAAAACAAAAAAAATCCAACCATTAAACAAATTCTCTAACACCTTTAAAATATATTCCCCCTCTCCCATCATCTCCTGTAAAAGGATAATATCAGGAGAATTTCAATGTAATAAACTCCTAAAGGCCAATATTTTAGAGGGGTTGTACAAACCCCTACAACTGAAATAATCATTGGGTAAGTCCTCTCGAGGCCTTCAATATTGTAAGCACCCCAACAATTGAATGTTTCTTTCTGGTGGCCACATCCGAATGTGATTTGACTTTGGATTTGGTTAGGTGATATTTTTTTACCCCTCCCTTCCCATAAGTTATGAAAGCGTTTTCCACAAACTGAGAGAAATTTTATATTTGGAAGCTTGAGTAGGTTGAGGTTGCAAGAAGTAATGAGAATTTGAGTCAAATTTTTCTGTTGTGTGGCCCTCCTTTATGGAGATTCTTGTCAATAGCATAACCATAATGATAGAGGAAAAAGGAAGAATTTAATGGGAGGTTTGGGGAGAGTTGGTTATGGGGATATAATTATTTCACAACCGTCAAATATGTCCCAACCCTTACCTAGTTCATCAATCGAAATAACAAAGAGGAAAAGGGATTAGAAATAGGAGTATTACCCAGTCTAGGAATTTTTCTTTGGGTCAGAGCTAGGGAAATGATGTACTATGTAGGTGACCCTATGTTTTTTTTTCATATGTGGACATGTCACCTCCCCATGGATATTTTTGGAATGTCTAGGTTCATCTTGAACCCTCTAATGTTTTTCCTAAAAATATTTTATGACATTTGTCAAGTCTACTTGGGGAAGGCTTCTTATCTTTTTAGGGAGGCAACTCCAATTCCCTTTTTTTCCTTATAATGGGAGATATTAATCCTTAAAAATATGGCCAATTTTATGGCACCTCCTACAATGAAAATGAATCCCCTAATAGACTAGGATTTGTGTGTGTGAAAAATCATGACGCCCAATTTCCAATTCTTCCACCAAACCTTTCCGATTGTCAATATTTAATAAAATTTGGGTCATTTTCATCACCCCTGCTATGAATATAGACATATTTATGTCCAATAATTTCCCCAAATAATTCCCAATATCACAAAATTCCTCTTAGGAGTGGAGCTTCCTTGATAAGCCTGACATTTGTACCCAAATAGGTGCCTTATCCATCACTTACTTTTTGGCATCAGAATGGGGGGTCCATATTCTGTGTAAAACTTTGGTTGAGTCGATTAACAAATTTTTAGAAAACACACACCAAGCATGTTGTCCAATGTTGAAGAAGAAGCATAACCAAGGTCTTTCTAAAGTGATTACTATCATAAGTGGATCAATTTGGTGCCCCCATTTCTGAAGAAACTACATATTAAATCGATGGCCTTAATCTCGAACTACTACAACCAATTTTCCTTCCTATCTACCTCATTCATCTATACAAACTAACATAGGACCATCCTGTAACCTACTTTCTTTAAGCTGGAACACCTGGTTTTCTTCTTTTCCTTGTCACCCTTTGAGATTTGGTTGATATCATCCCTCACCTCTGCACTAAAATTTGACATCGATTCCAATAAAAAACCCTATGACTAAAAATTGTAAGCTTGTGCCCCTTTGGAAGGGTTTCAACATAGGAACCTAGAGCCTCTGGAAAGTTCACCAAGTCCAATACAGGTTAAGTCTTGAGTACCATTTGCTAAGAGAACCCTATTCTCCCCCTTCAAATAAAAATCCACCAAAAAATCCTCTATTAAATAAGTCACTAACTCTTCTGTTGCTAAAGGGATGCTCCTTGGAAGGTTTTTTGTGGAAAAGCCTTCTGGATTCCTAATTGAATCCCATACTAATGAGCAAGTTTCAAAATGACTAAAACAAGGAGCGATGAGGAAATAGTAAAAGCTCAGTCCTGTCACTGAACCAAAAATTTTTGTTTCAAGCATCAACAAAACCTCAAGTGTGAAACACACTTGTCCATGGGCCATGTCTGAGACTCCCCTAAAATTCGCCATGCAAATGATAATGGGCTCCAACCAGATTTGGTAGAACTCAAGCCATTTGGAGGAATAATATACTTGAATATCTTCCATTATAACCCCCACTTCCAGCTCCCTTAGAGGGTTATGAGATGCCCAAAGTTCCCTAGCCCGACACTTGGTAAGACCACTTCTATTATGTGACCTAATTTCTTTTTAATATCAATGTATAATATAATATTATTTTTATAGATTAAAAGTGTGCATTATTTAAAGGTTAAGAAATTAAAAAATTAAAAAAATATGATTTAAAGATCATTTTAATTAATTAAAATTTTATCCTCTACAATCTTATTTAATTAGTTAAGAATATATATTCTTTATGACATTAAGAAAAATTCAAAATTTTACATAAAACTCGAGTTCATCTTTTTTGGAAACATATATAAGAGATAATAACTAAAAATATATGTAAGCATAATTGAAATATACCTCTTTTGAAGCTATCGATTACAAATAATTATGTCATATGACTAGTATATATTCATCATAATCATGGATCTAGGAAGGTTCAAGAGGGATAAAATCTTTTGAGATGTAAACCACTGTATCTCAAGAGATTTGACCTCTCTCTATATATTCTTGATAGATGTGAATTTTTTCATTGCTTAAATTTCATTTTTGAATATGTCAATCTATTCAATGCCTCAAATATTCCCTTGGAAACTTGGATTGTGTAAAGTACATAACTTAAAATTGAAATTCCAACAAATATTTATTGATTTCACATAATATTTACCAAACTATATGCCTAAAAAGGGGATAGTGAAACTATTTAAAATGTTTTAACCATAAGAATTTATTTTCTTCAATTGTTTTTTATATATAGTTGACATTAAAATATTTTATTTAACATTGAGAATTGATTTTTTTAATTCAATTTTTAACTTTGTCTATATATAATAAATGGATATTAAAATAAATTAATTAAAAATGATATTCAAATAATTTATTTATGTCCTATATGAAAATATTTTTTAAAAAACTATAGTAATTATACATTTTTAACACTTCAAAGTGAAATATAACACATTTTATATCTTTCTTTAATATATATATATATATATATATATATATATATATATGGGCAAAGTGTGACATTGATATATTTTTGCATCTTCTCCTTGCTTGTAAAATATTTTTCTTAATGGATGGGAGTGAGAGTGAAATATTTTTGCATCTCCTCCATATTGTGGTGTAATATCAACAAAAAAAAAAATGGAGCAATCAAAATTAAAATGGAATGATTGATGTTTGATAATGCTTCTAATTAAAACAAACTAAAAATGTACATTATTTTTTTTTATTGTAGCTGACCTGCGTTTTTATTTAAATAATATTTTATTTTATTTTTAAAGGGAAACATGTCAACTCAGATTTGAGCATGGACAAAATTACACATCACACTCATACTAGGTTGTAGATTACATATCTTGGAATACATTCATTTATTATTATTATTATTATTATATTAAACATTGTATTTTTATTTAAAGAATAATTATTTTCTATTTTAAAAGAGACATATGTCAACTCCACATTGAGCATCGATGGAATCTCTCAAAGTTATGGTCCAATGAAAAAGTGTTCGTACATCCATAGATTTAGTATCTTTGTCTCCATTTGATATATATATATATATATTTCATTTTTTAATATATGAATTAATTTAATGTGTGAAAAAAATTCTTGGACGCTTGGATTGTCTAAAGTACACGGCTTAAACTTGTAATTCCAACAAATATTTTTTGAATTTCAAATAGAATTGACCAAAATATAATCCTAGAAAGGAAAAAGTGAGACTATTTAAAATGTTTTAACCATAATAATTTATTTTTTCAATTGCTATATATATATATATATCACATTGACATCATTTGCTTAATATTTAGGAAGTGATTTTTTTAAAATATCTTTATATATGTATATATTAAATTGATATTAAAATAAATTAGTTGAAATTAGCATTCAAATAATTTATTTAAGTTTACTATTAAAATATTAGAAAAAATAAACTAACTCTCAAAAGTGAAATATAAGACAATTTTTACTTTTAATTACTTTATCTTTCTTTAAAATTTTGTTACTTCTTATGGTTATCAACACATTTTTTTATGGTTAAGAGGGAGAAAATATTTTTGGGTTTCCCTTATAGGTAGAGTTAAGAGTTAAGATGGATATAGGCTGATTTAATTATTAATTATAATTATTATTATTATAATAAATTTTATTTATTTCTTTTTATATTATTTATATTATTTATTATTATTGTTTAAAAAAAATTCATAATTTCACTAAGAAATAATAATAATAATAATTATCATTATTATTATTATTATTGTTATTATTATTATGTATTTGACTAAGTAAAAATATTTACATAATAAAACAAGACACCATACTTGCACAACAAAAAACCAAGAGATGCTAGTCTTGAATAGGATTATTTATATTTTGTAATGCTTTAAATTAAAGCTAACTAAACATGTACATTTATATAAGTAGTCCACATTGCATTTTATTATAGAATATTTAATTTTTATTTTAAAAGAGATATTTGTCAAATTTATATTGAGCAGGGACAAAATCACACAGCTCTCATATTGTTATAAAATGTGCCTCTATATACAATAATAAACAAATCATCACAATTTAAATAAAATTATTGATGTTTTATAATGTCTTTAATTAAAAGTAAAAATCAAATTTATTTTTATTTTTTTTATTATGGTTAACGTTGTACTTTTATTTAGAAAGATATTAAATTTTTATTTTTAAAAACATATATGTTAATGGCACATTCAAAATGAAAAAATAACACATTACCTGTATATTGGGTTGTAAAATACATCTTTGACGCCTGCATAACAAAACAACACACATATTTTAACAGTGAAAGTTATACATTTCTGCAAAGCAAGATGAATGAAATGTATGCTCCTTGTCTCTTCCGTGCGACAAGTTGGCTACCTGCTGTCCTCTCGATCTAAAACCGACTTCACAGACTCAGCTATTCATAACTTTACAAGAATTAATAATTTCAGTAATTAGCGTCCTCACAAGTAGTTTGGGAAAAATACTTTTTTATTCATTCCGATGAATTTCCAAACGTGGAATCAAACCCAATACTATTTTAGACAAAAAGTATAAAGCAGTAACCACGCTCCTGGTATGTCAAGTCACATGAGCAGATCATGCTCAATTATTCATTCATTGAGAACACATGGGCGGCCCATGATCCCCAGACAACCTTGACTCCCCATCACAAAAGTGGAAGTGAGAAATTCTGATACTCAGATTCGCTGAACATGGCCCCCCATGGTACCCAAACTGCCTGGACTACCCTTCACAAAAGTGGAAGCAGGAAATTATGAGAAACAGATTTACTGATTGTTTGTTACCAATAATAAATATTTAAATGAGCTAAAAATACATTGTGGATAATACTGATTCAAATACATCATTAAAAGCATTCTTTTGATGAAAAGACTGAAACTCGACTTAATATAACACTCGACGTCAAAATTTGCGGCAGGCCTTCACGATGTGTCAACATAAAATAAATATATAAGGTAAGAAAAACAATCCACGGAAAGCAATAGTGTTGTAATGTGTACAAGCGTAATGTTTCTTGCAAAAGTCAAACTCTTCAAATTCTAGAGGGTGCATCCAACAAAATAACAAATTCTACTTACCATTTAAAGTATTCAAATTTCGTAAACCTAGAGTTTTCAAATTATTCTTTTGATTGTTTGCTAAAACTTTAGGTTAGGTTGATTTCATAAGGAAAGCTATTTTTTTTTATGATAGAATAAATAAGTAGGATACAACTTACTTATTGTATTTGGTTTGGTTTCTACATTTGTGAAATATTTAAGAGTATTTATGAAAAAAATAAAGGAAACAAGTTGTAATTGGTCATAAAACTCTAATTTAGATCTTAATGGTTTCTACCTTTGTGAAATATTTAAGAGTATTTATGAAAAAAATAAAGGAAACAAGTTGTAATTCGTCATTAAACTCTAATTGAGATCTTGTAATGTTCCAAATTTTTCTTCAATAAATTGGAACATTAATTTTTGTCTAAATTCATTTAAGAGATGAATAATTGGGAAAGGAGGCCCAATAATAATAAAAACATAAATGAAATCCCCCTAGTATGAAAAGGGATCAGCCATGGAACTAGATTTCACACCCCCATGTGTGAAAAGAGACATTTGCAAAGAAGTTTGACCAAGTCAACCAACGCAGGGTATGATGTAATATTCCGAATTAGCAATGGCTAATTGGAATATTCAATTTTGGTTAATTTTGCTTTAAGTAGTTAGATTATGAATAAAAGTGAATAAAGGGAACACAACTTGACTGGAATAAGGGGGGGACTTCTTAGTAGACACACGTTGTAATCAAGGGGGCCGAATTAAGCACGCCAAATTGAGCACGTAGCAAAGCGATATTACCATGGTATCGTGGGTGGAGGCGGCCGTAGGTTTTGAGAGTGGCCCATGCTATATAAAGAAGATAGCCTCCTCATTTTGACATCATGGGAGTTTATGCATTTTGAATTTGGTCATTACGACTATTGAGCACGCTAGTTGTTTAGCTTGTCTGCAGCACTGTTTAGCGCATTAAGTGTCTCCGTTTGAAGATCTTGCCCTTAGCCCCGGGGGACTTCGAGTGCCTGCTCGAGTGACGTAGTTCCATCAATGTTTTTGTAGGAGAATCGATCCACTATATTTGTGGAGGAGCAACGCGTCTATTGGTTGTGCGACATTTGTGGAGGAGCAGCGCGTCTATTGATTGTGTAGTCCTGAGTGAGAGGATGCAGTGTGTATTGGGAATTTCTGGATCAGTGGTGATGATATTATTAAGGATCCAGAGAGTGGCGGCGTGATCAGTGGGAGGAAAGCACAGATCTGCAAGACGGTATTCCCAGACAGTGACACCGTCGTTTTCAGCAAGCTGGAATGCAAATCTGATACACATCTAGTCCATGCAGTGTTCTGAGAATAGATCTTGACTTGCGTTGTGCAAGATTAGGTGTTATCACCTATTGTACTCCTCTATATTTATCAGAATAATAAAATGGCTCAGCTTTCTCTTGGTATTTCTTGAGTATCTGTGCATGCTTTATATACACGTTATTGTATGTTTTCATTTTTGTTATTCCTTCTCTTTGAATTTCGATTCCTATACCACTTTTTGTGTTTTCCCCATACTCTTAGATAGAGTCTGGAAAGGGCCAGATAGCCTCCAGATCTCATCCTCTTTTTAGAGATGAAATATCTCGTAAATTCCCTCCCAGTCCATCTCTGGTTGGAGTTTTCTGGTTTTTTAGAAATATCCCTGAAACGAGATATTACAGTGGTATCAGAGCATAGATCTGGCCCAGCCTGTGGAGCTAGTAGTCTATGTCATCGAAAGAAAAACCCTACATCTACCACAGAGGTAGGAAATACAGAGATATTGAGCATAGGTTGAAGAACACCTATGGAGAGGGAGACTGCATTCGAGTGGTAGACACAGAACAAGATGAGCCTGCAGTAGAAGCAGAGCAAGGAGAGATGATGGTGGAGGATAGCGATGCAAAATAGTTTGGGAAGCACTCCTCAAATCAGTGCAGGATCTGGCAAGACAGATAGAGGTGATGGGTCAGAGATTCACTACTGTGGACGCCAGACAGCGGGAAATCCCAAAGGGTTTTCAGGTTGGTGAGGGGTTAGGCACATCCCACCATTTGTAGGAGTAGCTCCGCACCAGGCATCACATGCCCCCACTCGTGCCACTATGCCCACTTTTCTGAGTGCATATACTGGGGTAGGAGCACAGGAGGAACCAGAGTCTAACCGCATAGGTGATTATTTTGCTGAGTACCAGGCAACTGGGCAGGAGTTCAGGGATGCCATTTTATTCAGAGACTTTGTTCAACTCAAGCGGTACACCAGACCCCACGAACATCACAGAGGGTACCGACATTATCATGATGGAGACACCCAGCGTACAGTGAACCGATTCCATTTGCCTACGTTTGATGGTTCATCAAACAGTTCGACAAAGTCTTCAAGTGGTAGCAGCTTTCTTGGCTCAGCCTATGAGTCTAAGCCCAAGAAGATTAGAATGTTGAAAAATATGAGTTTATTCTCATCTATTTTCATATCCAGAGGAGATGCATCCACCTTTGAGGAGGTCAAGAAGATTGAAGAAAAAGAAGAGTAAGTACCATGCACTTCCTATTCTCATCAAGAAGAAGATATTGAGCATGGAAGATACTTGGATCATCAAATCCTCAGTGATTACCGTGTTGAGTATAGATCTCAACCTAGAGCCTGCAGGGAGACTCTATATTTTCCTCATTTCATCCAGCTGAAGGAAGAGAAGAGACCATGTAGTAGAAAAGAAATCAAAGGCAATATATTTCTGTTGTCTACCTTTGATGGGTTATCTAATGCAAGAACTTGGGTGAGAAAGTTGGAGGCATTTTTCCTACTACATCCTGTAGTGGGGAAAGAAGCTGTTGAAATCTCAGTGTTTCACTTGGAGGGTGAAGCCTATGATTGGTGGTGCAACCACTTGAGCCATGCAAGGGTGAAGAATTTTGTAGATTTCACTCAAAGGTTGATTCAAACCTTTGATGGAGAAAGAGCAAAGAAAGAAAAGATCACATCACCTCTTGAGGAGGCTTGTGATAACGCTGTCACACTCATGGAGGAGCAGCCACATGCATCAACAGTTGGGGCAGCCAACACTTTTGAGAAAGGCACTCTTGCAGCCCTACAAGAAGTTCCAAATGCACATCAAGGTATGAAAATATTTCCACATTCCATTGTTGCAACAAATTCTTTTGATCATTGTGGAGATTTACTTTTGCATGACCAAGGGTCAAATCCCATTACTACTATAGAGCAGCTTGGTTTCACTGTGTTTTGCAACATGGAAACACTCAAAAAGGAATCAAACCATAATTCTCATGAGCCATTGTTGGATTGCACATCACATTGGAGGTTGGGGTTTGAAGCCTTGAAGATTGATTGTAGACCTCTTGGAGTAAGAAACCCTTTCTCCCTTCAAGATGACACTTTCTCAATGAGTTCCTCTCAGCTCAAATAGGAACTTCTACTTTTAGATCCAAGACCCCATTGGTTTTGGAAGACTATTGATAAAAGGGAGGTCTCAGGGAGAGATCTCATCAGAGGTGCACTTCAACACACCCTAGAGTGCAAAGATTTTCTTCCATTATCACAAGAGCAGATAGAAGATGGAGGACATCTTAAGATGGATAACATCTCTCATGCCTATGTTGGACATTCCTTGAGCCATACACATCATGATGGGAGGTTTTTTCCTACCACCTATTTGATTCTTGATAGGGTCTCATTGATCCTTGAGAAGCTTACATTTCAAAATCCCATGAAGTGCCAAGACAGGAATTTGATTTGGGAGGATGGTAGCCCTCATGGGAGTAGTACCAAGAAGAGGAGAAGAAGGAGGCATCCACAAGAGATTGAGTGGATTTGGTTGATGAGCAGGGAGCTAGGAGGCTTCTTGCAGATCTATGATACTGGGCAGCAGGAGGCTTGGCTGCGCTAGTTACTCTTGAAAGAGTTTGGCTATCGCTTGGAAAACACTATTCCTAAGAGTAAGAGGATGGGTACTTAAATCATTGAGAAGCATAGAGTATTGATGCATGGTGTTGATGTGATACTCATATCATTCATCATGTCTTCATCACATGATCGGTATGATGGAGGTATGGGGAGGTAGAAAAATTTCTTGTTTATTTCCTGTTTCTGGGAGAGCAAGAGAAGATTTGCTCTCACACTTTGCATGATGTTGCAGGAAGATGATATGGCATTATCTCTTTGGTCTTTGATGATTTGGGAGATCTTCCATCTTGGGGAGTATTCCATATTTTTTTCATCATTATTAGAGGAATATTTGACAAGGAGCATGTCAAAGAACAAATTTTGGTATTGGCAGGGGCTTATTTGCATCAGCTCACAGCACTGTCACTTGGGAGCGAAGACTTATGGATGAAGTGTGCCTAGCGGAAATATGGTGGATCCATAACCCATAGGTCCTAGGATCACTTCATATTTGTTGCACTTGATGAAAAAAGAGGAGGTAATGATGATAGAGACATCTATGGCATGTAATTCTTGACTTGGGGGTCCAAGCACCTTCTTACAACACATGGTTCATTTTTCCTCATAGCATGCCAAAACACTATGGAGGACTCATTCATGGATCCATGTACTATCTTACTTCTAGCATATGGTGAGAAGTTTGTATATACATTCATTGATTTGCACACTCTTACCATTCTTATGCTGTGCATTGCTTCACAAGAGGGCAAGCTTGTCACATTGCTCCATGAGTTGTATTGGGAAAATATACATGATGGAGGTAGCCATCTCTTTTGTGGCCTTGGGAAAATGTTTTATCACCACATGTATGTTCAGTTGCTGCACTATAGCATGTATCATATAACGACATGCATGATTAACCATGTAAAAAGAAACATTTTGCCATGTACTTTTATCAAACAACAACTTGTAAAACTGCGTTGTCACTACTGGGAAAGCTATTGATACCTTCTTGCATCACTTGTAACCTTGAACATTTTCTTCATTTTTTTTTCTGATCATATCTTCATTTGTTGATATAGATCAGATTTTTATGGGAGGCTTCATTATGAGGGAGACACATGAGCTGGATGTGTCCTTGAGTGGGAAGAATTCTCACAGTTTGTGCACTACATGTTCTAATGGGAGCATGAGAGGAGATATGGCCACCACAGCCAAATGTTTGTTCTCTTTTGAGGTGGGCCATATGATTGATATTAATCGATTTTATAGCCATGGGAAAGTTCTTGATCATGTATTGTTGTCACATTCAACCATTTACTATCCTTTAGTATATGTGATGAATCATGTACATTACTTTCCATGTAATTTTCTAAAGTTGCAGTGGATGGGACTGCGTTGTATCCTTGTGAGAAATTGTTTGCATCATGTATCATCATGTAAAACATTCAAAAAACTTCTCATTAGGATATTCCGAGATGACCATGTCCTATTCTTCATGGATGGATTGTTTTGGGCCAGCTTGTTCTTCATTGTTGGAGGAGCCTTATTTGGAGGATTGTTCTTCACTTTGCCATTTGAGGGCAATAATTTTGCAGCCCAGGATTAGCACACACTCTACACTTGTCATAAGTGGAGAGAAGGACCACATGGGGTAGGCTATGATGCTTACCATGATCATATTTTCAGCCCACCTTCATTACCGGAGCTTGAGGTGGAAGGAGATTTTCAGGAGTTACCTTGATGGGAGGTGGCTCATTTTGTTTAGATGATTGCTTGGGGATGGAGGATCCACATGAGGGAGATGTTCCTCACCATATTTCAGACTCCATGCCTTGAGTGGAGACTTTCCATTTCTATCCTTACAGTTGGTTGGGGACAAGAAACATTTGGGAGGGGAGGACTGTAATGTTCCTAAATTTTCTTCAATAAATTAGAACATTAATTTTTGTCTAAATTCATTTAGGAGATGAATAATTGGAAAAGGAGGCCCAATAATAATAAAAACATAAATGAAATCCCTCTAGTATGAAAAGGGATCAGCCATGGAACTAGATTTCATACCCCCATGTGTGAAAAGAGACATTTGCAAAGAGGTTTGACCAAGTCAACCAGCGCAGGGTATGATGTAATATTCCCAATTAGCAATGGTTAATTGGAATATTCAATTTTGGTCAATTTTGCTTTAAGTAGTTAGATTATGAATAAAATTGAGTAAAGGGAACACAACTCACTCTAAAATAAGGGGGGGACTTCCTAGTAGATGCACGTTGTAATCAAGGGGGCCAAATTAAGCACGCCAAATTGAGCACGCAGCAAAGGGATATTACCATGGTATCGTGGGTGGAGGCGGCCGTAGGTTTTGAGACCGGACCACGCTATATAAAGAAGATAGCCTCCTCATTTTGAAATCATGGGAGTTTATGCATTTTGAATCTAGTCATTACGACTATTGAGCACGTTGGTTGTTTATCCTATTTGCAGCACTGTTTAGCACATTGAGTGTCTCCGTTTGGAGATCTCATCCATAGCCCTGAGGCACTTCGAGTGCCTGCTCGAGTGAGGCAGTTTTGTCAGTGTTTTTGTGGAGAATCAATTTGTTGTATTTGTGGAGGAGCAGCGCATCTATTGGATGCGTGGCATCTGTGGAGGGGTGGTGCATCTATTGACTGCGCAGTCCTGAGTGGGAGGACGTAGTCCGTATTGGGAATTTCTTGATCAGCGGTGATCATATTATTAAGGATCCAAACAGTGGCGGCGTGATCAGTGGGAGGAAAGCATAGATCTGCAATACGGTATTCATAAACAGCGACATGGCTGTTTTCAATAAGCTGGAACGCAGATCTGATACACAGCCAGTCCATGCAGTGTTCTGAGAATAGATCTTGAATTTCCTTGTGCAAGATTAGGTGTTATCACCAATTTTACTCCTTTATATTTACCAGAATAATAAAATGGCTCAGCGTTCTCTTGGTATTTCTTGAGTATCTGTGCATGCTTTATATACACGTTCTTGTATGTTTGCATTTCTGTTATTCCTTCTCTTTGCATTTTGATTCCTGTACCACTTTTTGTGTTTTCCCCACACTCTTAGAAAGAATCTGGAAAGGGCCAGATAGCCTCCAGATCCCATCCTCTTTTCAGAGGTGAAATATCTAGTAAATGCCCTCCCAGTCCATCTCTGGTTGGAGTTTGCTAGTGTTTTAGAGATATCCCTGAAAAGGGATATTACATATCTTAATGAGAACCATAATTTTTGGTGGCACATTTATCTTACTATTCGAAAATCCATAAATTTATATATTAGAGGATCTCTACAGTTAATATTTTTCTTAGAAATGACATATGTAAATTTTTCGCAAGAGGATTGATTTTGTAAAACCATTGGTTAAGAGATTATGTGTACCTTTCTCTTACTAGCCTTGGCCAAAAAAAAATCTAAAAGATTAGATAACTCATTTATCCTACTCAATTTGGTTTTTAGACTCCCAAGCCAAATTTATAATAAGTACCTAAATATTTCAAAGAAGCAGGAAGAAACTCATCATAAGGCTTTAAATAGGACTTAGATGGGCAAATCATCAATTATGTTGGACTCCTCACATTGGCATACAACTAGGGGCATCCATCTCCTATGATCCAATTTTTCAGATATTCATTTATTCAAGGATCTTAAGGGTTATGGTTATGCTCAGTAATGACCAATATAATTTTGGACAAAGGGGTCAATTTTACAAAACCTTAGCCTGGGTGATTTTGGGTAGCATACTCATGTGGTCGTTAGCAAAACACACAGTTTGGAAATTACGAAACCCATTTATGTTTCTTGTTTTGGATTTTAAACCCCCAAAACAAATTCAAAAAGTATCCATGAATGCCTACAAGTAGCAAGTATTGAATTTTCCCTTGGAACTTCAGAATCAAGTCTATTTCTAAAATACAAACACAAACACACTAAAATGCCACAACACAAGAACTTTTCACAATGGAAAATGAACAACAATGAATCAATGAAGTGCACAAGAAATTTTCAACCCAAAAATTTTTATATTACAACTTAATACAACAAATATAGGGCTCTTGTACCAGGGATCATGACCCTCACAATTGGCTCTAATAGAAAGAAACTAGGGCTTGATCTCAACAACACATTACAATCAATATAAGTTTGAACATGAACAACTTGACCTAAGTTTGCATACACCAGCCTTTTGAATTCACTTGTGTTGAAAATTTGGTAGCTCCTTTGCCACCTATATAGGTAAAGATTTTATTTCTCCAACACCTCTGCCATTGTTGCTCATAAGGTCCTCTACAAATTTAAGTTTTCTTGCACGACTGGCTCCACAATCTCCGCCTTCTATCAATATACTTGTTTCTCAAAGATTATTGAACTTAGACTCCTCAAGTTCTTCCCTTTAACAACACCTCAGTTGTTCCAAGGATGATTATTCTCAGGTTCTTCAATAGACCACCCTCTTAACAGATATTTTCCTCATCAATCATTGAAATTAGGGCACACATGGACATCTCTCAGAACACTGATTTGTCACCCAAAATCATAATACTTAGGGCTCACAACCAGGCTTCCCAAACAACAAGATTTGAAAAAAAAAATCACACTATCAACCCAACACCCATATATTAGAAAAATAAAACAACATACCTTTCAAGGATGTTTGCTCCAACCCTAAAATCCTAAGTCCTATTCTTATAGGTCAATTTTTCAGACTTATACAAATGATTCCAAATCTGGATATTTTAATATCTAATGAAATATTGTCATAAATCCCCTTGAAATATGAAATAAATATCTCCTTATGATATATAATAATCCTCATTTAAATACCTAAAAAACCCTATTTTTTGAGGTCATTGCAGTTCATCAGTTTACAACATGCAATAACACGTGTTGCACAATATAGACAGACTAATGTCAGCATTGTCTGGATGTGTGAAGGCCGTTATGATATTCTTACAGAAGTAAAAATAAAAATTAAATGAAGCTTCCTCTTCTAGTAGCCTCATGGCTGGTCTCTAATCCAAACTGGTTAAGATTCGTCTTGAGCTCCCCATATCCTAGGCCTCCTTTCTCCTATAGTGGATCCATCCCACTCATTGTGGATATCTCTCCTCACTTCATGGATCTCTCAACTTCCACTCCTTACTATAAGTGCAATGCATCTATTAGAAAGAGTTGGGTTTCCATTTTATACCTATGAACTTACTTACATGCTGATAAAATACACATTGGAGTTCATAAGATTTCAAAGGCTTAGGTTGAGGACCATTACAAGGATACTCCAACATCAAGACATCTAGTTGTAATTCTCATTCTCTTTATTATCAATAAAAATACTATTTCTTTTCCATATGCATTTGTTATAATTTCTATTGTAAGGTTCCTTGATATCTTACATGGTTTATGATTGAATCCTTGATGTAATTTGTCCTTTGATCTCTTGTTTGTCTCTGTCTTTGCAGAAATTTTCTTGGAGCATAAAGGGAGGAAGATTGAAAGCTACGAAGGACAACAAAAAGGATAATTAACGAGCATTTCGTAAAAATTTATATGATTCACATATTATTTACATTTGTGTTTCAGTCATAAATTAGGGAATGTTTTCATGTATTTGTTTATTTGTTTCTAGGCTTGCTTTTTTAGTATAGGGAGATATGTCATCCCATAGGATCAGATTTGTCTACCAAACTAATTGGAAACTCCACTAGGGAGTGAGATGCTCTTCAGTTTCCCTTGTTTTTGAGAATTTGAGCTCTGTTATGAGTTGTTTGGTTAACCTTCACTAATTCTAGAAGCCCAGAGTTATCTAATATTTTGAGATTTTTTTTAATTTTTCTTAGTTTTTGTGCTCATCACAACTTTCTATGAGGAACAATGCATTGGCATTGCACTTTTCTCCATAACATTCATGACCATTTCTCTGTTGTCTACTGTTTACCTGTGATGATCGGGAAAAAATTGAAATTTATCTATCTTTTTATGCTTTTGATCTACAGTCAGAGGATCAATTTGTTTTTTGGGTTAATTATCAGTCTTTTGTAAATGAAATTTGTTTCTTTGATTTCATTTGTTGCTTCGTGTGAAATTTTCCATTGTTCCACTATTTTAATTTGGTTACTTCATTGACCTAGCAAAGGAAAGAGTCACTTTTGTATATGACTAGGTCTGTTGCATATTTCTTTATTTGTCTAAATAAATCATTTTCATAATCATATTTTTTGTGTTGTGGAAATTTTATTATTACATTACATAAAAAATCTCGTTTCAGAAAGAGAATAAAAATTATTATTATATTGATTTCCATTGATTTTTCATTCTAAAAATTTGTGCATTAGAGAGTTTGTTGTGTTTCTATTATGAATTGAATCTGGAATTGTAGAAAGTATATGGTTTATTTTGAAGGAGTGCTTTTGCAATCATTGTGCTTTTGGTCAAAAGAGATTTGTTGAAGATAGTATGTTTGCATTTATTGAAAAGTGAAAGAAATCTTCTCCTTCCCATAAATAGGAGTTCATTGAGTCAAGAGTTTGAATATTCGTATTCGCTGCATTAGTATTTGGTTCATCGAAATATCATCAGTTTCATATTCATCAACTTTTTGAGTAAAAAAAACCTTTAAAAATACTAATCAAATAAATTAGAATTTTATTTTTTAATTTATGTTGCTCATTACACCTACATTAGATAAGGTTGTTGGGCTTTGGAATAGGATAATGAGTTAACTTTCCAAAGATACAAACAAATAGTACCTTGCGATAGCAAGTAAATTCATTTATTACAATTTGGCTCTAGGAAGCTCCACTAAAAACGGAGTTAAGCACAAGATCATATTAGACCTAGTGAAGTAATCGACCCTACTTCGTTGGTTGTGATAGCGCAATTTTCACAATTTACAAACAATTCCAAAAGATACTTGGGAATCATTTGAATGGAATACCTTCTTACAAGGAATATTTCAAGGCTATTGAGTTTTTTTATTTTGCCCATGTGTGTGCTTCCTATCTGAGACTATTCCCCCATGTCAAGTTTTTGAACATGGTAACCTTAGAGACCATAATATTAAGGCTTTTACGCAAGGAGACAGTGGGGGGGAGGGGGGGGGGGGGGGGGAAGAGTCCATGTTTTACCTCGAACAAACTTGGGCTAGTATCACTTGGGCTCTCTTGTAGGGTACATCACACAAGATGGTATATATGAAGTTACTTGCACCACTTCATGACCCTTTAGTAGGTTTTCAATGTAATTGGTTACACCTTCTCTACCTATAGCCACTTTTCACATTAATATATACATAGTTTGGTTTCTTCTCCAACTAATGAGCTCATTGTGAAATGGTTGTTTGCATATTTTTGACTCCTTATATTTGTTAGTGTGTGCTATATTCTTTTCTTTTACTTTTTAGTGAGACCTTCGGTGTAAATTTTTAATTTGACTAATTAATATTGTTAAAATTCTTAATAAAAATTCCTTGTGCCAAATTTTCCTTGACATTCTCGTAGGCTCTAGGCTTTACCCCATGAAATTACACCTGAATCATGCAACATTGTTGTAAATATATTCACTATTGAGGGGGAGAGGGGATGAATCAGTAGTGATAGCCTTTATATAAAATTTCTCTTAATTTAATTTTTTTTTCCTCAATGTACATCATCTATGTACGTCCACAACATTAGCTTATCAAAACATATAAGCATCAATGAGATAAAAACATAATAACCATAAGAAATATCAACACACATAAGAAGAATTCACACATAAGAACACACATATTTCTGGTGGCAAACCTTTCAGGATGAAACCACCCTGTTTCTGCTACACTGATCAATTCTTTTTATTATCTACTAAACAAATTTATGTGGATTAGATAGAGAGATAGTTGGAATACTTGGCTCTCTCACCAGTATGATGGCACTATTAATTTTCGAGATTTATTTCTCCCATGGATCTACATACTATCATCCGCTGGAAGCTCCCATGACCAACAATCCTATCCCAACCACCATTGTACTGTCCAACTCCTGTTTGATGGAGAAAACTCTTCCTACTATTGAATTCACTAAATATTTTTCTCTACTAAAGCCTCAATGCCTTCACTTCCTCCATGCAAATTATGTTTCGTATATTTTCAAATTGCCTCATTTTCTTAATATGAGCAACTCAAAAACTCTAGAATTCAGCTCATTTTTTAATCACAAATCTAATATGGTGAAGATAATTTTTCACTACTACACACACCAAAACACCTCTCTTAATCCACACAACAAGCTGTAAATATTTAGCCACAAAATACAAACAGAATTTTAATCTTCTCCTCAATTATGTCTTTGAATTCTTCTCAAAAAACTATTATATATTTCTAAATAAAATATGTGAGCAGTTGTTGCATACTCAACTCACTCATAATGCCTTCACAATTGCATGCTAACACACTCTCAAAGAAACAAAAACAAATAGATTCACAACCTTATTCTATTTATCAGTTTTTGAGATTATTAACTGAGTAAATGCTACAGGTTATACATCACTTAATAATCCCTTTGACATGTTATAGATTTGTGTTGGGAAAAATACTGAGAGGGGGGGGTGAATCAGTATTTAGAGCTGACTGAAAACTTTTTACTTTTTCTTTGAGCAGATTTCCATACGCGATTTTTATGAATTGAACTAGTGTATGCACGTGGAAATATAGAAGGAAACTAGTGTATACTGATTTATCTTTCAGATTTATTAGTTATGAATAAGGCTAGATAATATGAAGTTATGAGCAATAAACAACAGTATAAAGCATCACACACATGAACACCAATATTTAAGGTGGAAACCCAAATCAGGAGAAAACCACCACTGCTGTCATCTCTATCTTCAATCTTTATTATATAAAAAACCTTTTACAACATTGTACTGATGCAGACTTATACCAGTACGCAGGCTTCTACCTACAGAAGGCTGCAACCTTCTCTCATTTTCCAGCTACAACTGGAAGGGAGCTCCAATCCCCTGATCTCGTTTACCAGCCTCTCCTGGAAGGGAGCTTCGACCCCCTAATTTCAACACCAGCTTCTACTGGCTGAAAGCTTCTACTTTCATACTGAAGGCTTCAACCCTCAGATCCACTGCAGACCATGTTTCATCAATTTTCATACTGGATCAAAACAACTTCAACACAACCCCTTAACTTTAACAACCATACTTTACTCAACACTTCAATCAGAATCGTAAGACCACTGTATCCAGAGAATCAGAAATAACCCAGACTTCAAAAACAAATATGCAAATACAAACTCAACTCTGAAAATTCATCAATTCAAATAGCATACGCTACTTCTCTTTACTGAAGTCGTGTGTATATGCGCTTCCTTGCTCACCAACCTGTGTATGCCTCTGTGCATACTATTTTTCATAACATGAAATGCATACACCACTTCTCTTCACCGAAGCTGCGTGTATACACGCTTTTCTTCGTATCAACCTGCATATACATCTGAGAATACTGATTTTCAGAATGTGATCAATCTCAGATTCAGATTTGAGGTTTTCAGTCAGACACCTTTTCAGCAATGCAGAACCTTTAGACAGTCAGTCAGGTTTAACCATGTTTTCCCACTCACCCTTCATCATGTTTTCTCAATCAGTGATTAGATTTGTTCATTATCAAATCAATAGCATAATCCATATTCAATCAACCTAGAACCTCAAGTAGACTTCATTGACCAATAGCAGAGAGAAAACAGAAATCACAGAAGTAATATCTGTAAATAAACTTCAGAAACCCTAACTTCCATACGCGCTTTTACTGAGACAAACTAACGTATTGATCTGTAAAGATAAACTTGCAGAACAGACCGGATCTATAAAATTACCCAGATTTCTTCAATTTCTTCATCAGACTTGCGTCAGGTCTTCATCATTTCTTTTGCAGATCATCCTAGAGATTAATCATTTCTAGATCTAGAGATCTTGAACCTTCATCATATCCATAGGTGCATCATAGATTCAGATCTATCAATTAAGAACAGAGTTCAACCATGCAAATATCTCTTAAATAGATTCAACCCTTACACATGCACACCTTGCACTATGATCCTCTTCTCCTTATATAGTTTTAGCCTTTATCAACACCATGAGCCAAAACCACACAACTTCTCATGGTATTCTTGGACGGAATCAAATAAACCATACAACGCTCAATATTGTGTGCCAAAACCATGGTAATGCCCCTTGGTATTATAAATTTGGAGCGCAAAAGGGCATACACGACTTGGGATGTACTTATTCGCGTGCATACGTGACTTGGCCTTTACAAAATCACGTATACATTGTGACATATTATATTTATCATTTCTCCAACACTTAATGGAATTCTTTTCTCTGTCACATCTGAACTGAACTATAGATACATCATTCTTACATCTTTAACACATAGGTTGCTATCCAAAGACAACTTCATCAAGTAGGTTTCCATCAAGGACAACACATTGCATCATATTGCCAACAATCTCCCCCTTTGGACTTGATGGAAACCATGATGGTGTTTGATCACCACAACAGATAGATACATTGAATATAACCATGATTCAAACACTATGATACTCTCCCCCTTTGACATCAAGGGAAAAGGGCAGATCAAAACCAAATCAAGGTTTTTCTTCTCTTGTAGAAAGAAGAGCTCTGTAGATCTAATGTGCACTGAAGTGACCATGCTCCCCCTAATTTCACGCTGAATCTTCAAACATATTTTTCAATGAAGTACATGACTCTATGACCTTTCCTATCATCAAGGACTCATACTTACATCAATGATCCAACCAAGTGGATTCACATATGTGACTCAAGTACCCAATCAAGTGGGTTTACACATTTTGAACAAGTCCTTACATGACTGAATATTTCAATTTTACATCATAGGTCTCAACATGACCTTTTTCATCAATTACATAAATGAATTATACAATCAAGATCAAAGATTCTCAAGCATGAGATCAGACTACAACAAATAATTAGAATGCCAACAATGCATCCTTTCCACATGACCAATGCCCCCCCTTAGCCTGTGCATCCTAAACACTTTCAACAACAAATCATCAAGGCATATTCATCAGAAGCATTAGAGAATGAAACAGAAATATGAGAGCTGGAACATCACCAGAGATACCCAACATCACTGCAGCTGTGCTAAAGAATGCTGACCCAGAAAAATTTTGTCAGCAAACACCCATACGCGGTTTTCTGTCTATAAACTCACGTATATACACGACTCTCCTTCAGGAAATCCGCGTATCCAATTTAATCTTCTGAATTTAAGCAGATCTGATCTTCTGAGAGGCAGAGACAACTCCCATCTTCTGTCTAAGATATTCAAACGCTTCCCTGGGTAAAGGTTTGGTAAATATATCAGCAACTTGTTCTTTGGAGGGAACATACTCCAACTTCACCTTTTGTTCAAGCACTTGTTCACGTAAGAAGTGATACTTTATGGGAATGTGCTTGGTCTTGGAATGCATAATAGGATTATTTGAGATACTGATGGCACTTGTATTATCACACATAATGGAGATAGGAGGTGAACATTTGATTTGGATGTCTTGTAAGGTTTGCATCATCCAAAGAAGTTGAGTGCAACATGATGCGGCAGCCACATATTCTGCTTCTGCTGTAAATAAGGCAATAGAGCTTTTCTTCTTGCTGAACCAAGATACTAACCAGGGCCCCATATAGAATGCACCACCACTAGTGCTTTTCCGATCATCAACATTTCCATCCAAATCTGCATCAGTGTAAGCATGAAGAGTGAGATCAACATTCTTTGGATACCATATTCCAAATTATTAAGTTCCTTGTATATATTTGAATATTCTTTTGATAGCCTGAAGGTGAGACTCTTTTGGATTAGCTTGGAATCGTCCAAAAATCCCAACTGCATGCATAATGTCTGGTCTAGTCCCAATGAGATAAAGTAGACTTCCTATCATAGATCTGTATTATGGTTGATTCACCACGGGAGAATCATCATGAGAACTGAGATTACATCTGGTTATCATTGGTGTACTTATAGGTTTGAACTCTACCATGCCATACTTCTTCAGAATTTGCTTGAGATATTTTTCTTGTGATAAGAATATGCCATCTGTTGCTTGTTGCACTTGCAAGCCAAGAAAGAATGTTAGTTCCCCATGTAAAGACATTTCAAATTCTTGCTGCATAACAGAAGCAAATTTTTGACTGATAGATTCTTCATTACTTCCAAAAATGATATCATCAACATATACAACCACAATCAATATTTTATCATTTTCAGTTTTTGTGTATAAGTTGCTATCAACAAACCCTTTTGAAAATCCTTGTTGATGAAGATATTGTCAAGACGATAATACCATGCCCTTGGAGCTTGTTTGAGACCATATAGAGCCTTTTTAAGTCTACAAACAAGTTTTTCATCATTTCCCAAAATGAATCCTTCTGGTTTTTCTATATAAACTTCTTCTTCTAGATCACCATTGAGAATGGAAGATTTAACATCCATTTGATAAACTTTTATTTTTTGGGAGCTTGAAAAAGAAAGAAACATTATTATGGCTTCAAGTCTATCTACAGGAGCAAAAGTTTCTTCAAATTCTATACCTTCTTGTTGAGCATACCCCTTGCAAACAAGTCTAGCTTTATTTCTTATAACATCCCCATTCTCATTTAGCTTGTTTTTGAATATCCATTTAGTTCCAATGACATTTTTGTCATGAGGTCTTGGTACTAATTCCCAAGTGTGATTCTTTTCAACTTGATCAAGCTCTTCATTCATGTCTTGAATCGAACATTCATATTTGCTAGCTTGATTGACATTGTGTGGTTCAATAGTGGATAGAAATGCCAGATGGCTAGAAGATCCCACAAGAGTCCTTCTTGTTTGTACACTTGATCCCTTTTCTCCCAAAATTTGAGATTCTGGATGATTCTTTTGAACATATCTGGATGGAGCTTTCTCAGATAATTCATCTTCGGGTTCTTCATTGGGTTCACTGTCTATATGATTTCTATTTGATGTAGAAGGATATATGTCATCATCGTCTTCATTTGTTGTTTGTTTTTCTTCTTTTGGAGCTGCAGGGGACTCATCAATAACAACATCAATATATTCAACAATATTCCCAAGTCTTTTATTGTAACATTTATATTCTCTACTCCTAGAGGAGTAACCAAGAAGTATTCCTTCATCTGCTCTGGGTTCAAACTTGCCAAGTTTTTCATCATTATTTTTGATAAAGAATTTTCTTCCAAAAACTCTAAAATGCTTCACAGTGGGAGGATTACCATACCAGAGTTCATATGGAGTTTTATCACTATTTACACGAACTTGTGCCTTGTTAAGAATATTTACCGCTATATGTGTTGCTTCTCCCCAAAATGTGTCAGGTGTTCCAGAATCATCAAGCATAGCTCTAGCCATTTGTTGAACTGTTCTATTCATTCTTTCTACTACACCATTTTGTTGTGGAGTGCCAGCTACAGAAAACTGTCTTTTTATGCCATGTTGTTCACAAAATTCAAGGAATTCATCTGATGTATATTCTCCTCCTCGATCAGATCTAAGACACTTGATTTTTAGATCTAATTCATTTTCAACCAGTGCTTTGAATATCTGAAATTTCTCAAATGCTTCATTTTTGTGTTTAATCAACCCAATCCAACACATTCTAGAGAAATCATCAATAAATAAGATATAGTATTGTTCACCATGTGGTGAATTTTTCCTCACAAGTCCACATATGTCAGTATGAATGAGTTCAAGAGGCTTACTTGATGATCCTTCCTTGGCATTAAATTGCACTCTAGTTTGCTTACCGAATTGGCAAGATTTGCATATGATACTTCCAGGTAGAGTAATATTAGGAAGATCACGAATAGCTTTAAGTCTGCTTGATTTTTTGATTTGAGAGAAGCTCAGATGCCCCAACCTTCTATGCCATAGCCAGTTTTCTGAAGATTTACTCAAGTAACATTGTTCTTTGCAGCTCTTCAATACATACAGATTGCTTGGAGTTCTTTTTCCTTTTATAATTGTTTTACCTATATCAAGATCACGTACCACACATTCTTTTGAACTAAAGACAACTTCAGTTCCTTGATCACACATTTGACTTACACTTAACAGGTTATGATTTAATCCATCCACATACATGAAATTATTATCTTTCACATTTTCTTTTAGAAAAACAGACCCTTTTCCCTTAATGACAACAAGAGTATCATTTCCAAATGTAACATTCTTTTCCTTTTCTAGCACACTATATGCAAGAAGTTTGTTTTTGTCACCTGTCATATGTTTTGAGCATCCACTAACAATGTACCATTGATTTTCTTCACCTTCTGCAAATAAAGCTATGCCACAATTTTCAACTTGTAATTCCTTCTTTTTCCACACTTTGGAGCTTGAAGGAAACTTCTCTTTTGGCTGGACTTTTCTCCTGCATTCAGATTCTTCATGGCCAAAGTTATTGCAATAAGCACATTCAACTTCATTTTGAAGAGGATAAAAGTTTTTATAGGTATTCTTCTTTGTTCCAATATCAATCCTTTTCTTTCTTGCTTCTCTTGTCATGATGGTTTTATATGCAACACATTGAACATCTTTATGACCAAAATTGTGACATGAGAAACATTGTCCATTGAAGAAGAAATTTCTGCGATCATGAAATATTCTACTTGAATTTACCTTTGATTGGTGTTTCTTTGAAAGGTATTCCTGTTAGTGTTATTTGAATTGAGATGGTCGTGCTTTACCTGTAAAGATTTTTTATTCCCTTGCTAAGTGGCAGAATGTTGTATACTAGCTGTAGCTGCTTTTAGATAATTTGGTGTTGAAGCCTGAGAAGATTCTCTGATATATCCAAGACCTATCTTTATAAGAGGAGAACGTTGTACGTTGATAATATCATCTAAGGTTTCAGATCCTTTAGAAAATATAAGATTCAAGGTCTTCACTTTCTCAATTTCTTTTCTTAGACTTACTATTTCACATTCTAATTTCTCATTGTGTTTCTCCTTTTCTTCAAGTTGATTTTTCAGAGTTTCTATGGATATTTTACTTTCTTCTAAGCATATTTTGAGTTGATTGAATTCATAAAAAAAAAATTGTCCTCTAAAGCATCCATAAAAGTATCTTTTTCTTCTCTATATTTTTTTTCAAATGCCATGAGAAGTCTAAGATCTTGTTCACATTCTTCCTCACTGTCAGATAACCCATCACTGTCTTCATGAGTATAGTAACTTTTTCTAGTGCTAAACTGATTCTTATTCCTTCTTGCTACTTCCTTCCCTTTTTCATGTGTTTCTTTGTAAGGACACTTAGCAGCATAATGACCAACTCTTCCACAAGCAAAACATTTGAAAGGAAGCTTACCTCTGAACCGTCCTGTGCCAAGTTGAAGTTTCTTTACAAAATTTACCTCATCTTCTTCTGAGATATACCCTGATCCTTCTGTCTCTTGCACTTATTTCCCTTTTGTAGAAGCTGTAAAGATGACTTCTTTGACTTCAGATGGTCCTCCTCTTCTCATTTCACATGCAGTTAGTATGCCATGAAGTTGCACCACAGTAAGATTCTGAAGATCCTGCTTTTCTTCAAGAGCAGAAACTTTTGACTCAAATTTTGCCGTTAGCGATCTTAAAACTTTCTCAACTAAAGTAGATTCGGTTATTTTTTCTCCCAGATTTCTCATACGGTTTACAATATCATCAAGATGTAAAAAGAAATTGGCAATGCTCTCCTCATTATGCATTTTTAGATTTTCATATTGAATTCTGAGAGTTTGGAGTTTAGCACTTTTTACCTTTGCATCACCTTCATAACTTAGAATGATTTTGTCCCATATTGCCTTTCCTGTATCCAGCTGCATGAATTTGACAAATTCTGATTCAGTTAGACTTCCCAATAGAGCATTGACCACTTTTTCATCAGTTTCATAATTCTTTCTTTCCGTTGGATCTGTTGGTACTGCAGCTGGATATTGATATCCTCCTTCAACAATAGCCCATACATCTGCTCCCAGAGACTGAAGATAGGATCTCATCCTTGTTTTCCAAAAGATTAAATTGTTTCTGTTGAAGAGCGAAGGCCTGATAGATGTTGTTCCATCTTGATTGCTCATCTTGATTGATCTTCCTTCTAGCGGCTAAGCTTTTTCAGAAGGACTTGCTCTAATACCAATTGTTGGGAAAAATACTGAGAGGGGTGGGGGGTGAATCAGTATTTAGAGCTGGCTAAAAAAAATTTACTTTCTCTTTGAGTAGATTTCCATACGCGATTTTTATGAACTGAACTAGCATATGCACACAGAAATATACAAGGAAACTAGCGTATATTGATTTATCTTTCAGATTTAGAGAATCAGTCTTATAAATAGATTTATTAGTTATGAATAAGGCTAGATAATCTGAAGTTATGAGCAGTAAACAACAATATAAAGCATCACACACATGAACACCAATATTTAAGGTGGAAACCCAAATTAGGAGAAAACCACTGCTGATATCATCTCTTTCTTCAATCTTTATTATATAAAAAACCTTTTACAAAATTGTACTGATGCAGACTTATACCAGTACGTAGGCTTCTACCTACAAAAGGCTGCAACCTTTTCTCGTTTTCCAGCTACAACTGGAAGGGAGCTCCAACCCCGTGATCTCGTTTACCAGCCTCTCCTGGAAGGGAGCTTTGACCCCCTGATTTCAACACCAGCTTCTATTGGCTGAAATCTTCTACTTTCATACTAAAGGCTTCAACCCTCAGATCCACTGCAGACCACGTTTCATCAATTTTCATACTGGATCAAAACAACTTCAAAAAAACCCCTTAACATTAAAAACCATACTTTACTCAACACTTCAATCAGAACAGTAAGACCACTGTAACCAGAGCATCAGAAATAACCTAGACGTCAAAAACAAATATGCAGATACAAACTCAACTCTAAACATTCATCAATTCAAATAGCATACGCTACTTCTCTTTACTGAAGCCGCGTGTATACGCGCTTCCCTTCTCACCAACCTGCGTATGCCTCTGTGCATATTGTTTTTCATAACATGAAATGCATACACCACTTCTCTTCATCGAAGCTTTATGTATACACACTTTTCTTCGTATCAACCTATGTATACATCTGAGAATACTGATTTTCAGAATGTGATCAATCTCAACCTCAAATCTGAGGTTTTCAGTTAGACACCTTTTCAGCAATGCAGAACCTTTAGACAATCAGTCAGGTTTAACCATGTTTTCTCACTCATCCTTCATCATGTTTTTTCAATCGGTGATTATATTTGTTCATTATCAAATCAGCAGCATAATCCATATTCAATCAACCCAAAACCTCAAGTAGACTTCATTGACCGATAGCAGAGAGAAAATAGAAATCACAGAAGTAATATCTGTAAATAAACTTCAGAAACCCTAACTTCCATACGCGCTTTTTATTAAGCGAACCCGCGTATATACGTGCTTTTACCGAGACAAACTAGCATATCGATCTGTAAAAGATAAACTTGTAGAATAGACAAGATCTATAAAATTACCCAAATTTCTTCAATTTCTTCATCAGACTTGTGCCAGGTCTTCATCATTTCTTTTGCAGATCATCCTAGAGATTCATCATTTCTAGATCTAGAGATCTTGAACCTTCATCATATCCATAGGTGCATCATAGATTCAGATCTATCGATTAAGAATAGAGTTCAGCCATGCAAATATCCCTTAAAGAGATTCAACCCTTACACATGCACACCATGCACTATGATCCTCTTCTCCTTATATAGTTTTAGCCTTTATCAATACGATGAGCCAAAACCACACAAATTCTGATGGTATTCTTGGACGAAATCAAATAAACCATACAACGCTCAATATTGTGTGCCAAAACCATGGTAATGCCCCTTGGTATTATAAATTTGGAGTGCAAAAGGGCATACGCGACTTGGGACGTACTTATCCACGTGCATACGTGACTTGGCCTTTACAAACTCGTGTATACATTGTGACATATTATATTTATCATTTCTCCAGCACTTACGAGAATTATTTTCTCTGTCACATCTGAACTGAACTATAGATACATCATTCTTACATCTTTAACACATAGGTTGCTATCCAAAGAATACTTCATCAAGTAGGTTGCCATCAAGGACAACACATTGCATCATATTGCCAACAATTTGGTTGAAGAAGACTTCTTGACCAAATCAAAGACAAAATCTACTATCCCTTTTATATATTCAACCTTTATCATCTTCTCCAGGGCCCACAAACTTTTTCTAAACATATGCCGAAAAAAATTGATCAATAAAATCACCAGAACACAAAAATACATTGATCAGTGTGAGGAATGCATAGTTTTTCTTATCAAAACTCATAGTCTCTCTCTTAGCAATGATTTTCATGTGACTTTAGCCTCATGGATCTATATTTTCTCCCATAGGCTACTTTCCATGTGATTATGGCTCTAAAACCGCTCCCATGACTCAACAACATGTGACTATGCATAGGAACCTTCTAGGAACCTTTCTTTTCTCTCAATCTATACGGAATTTTGAAAATATTCACATCAAAAATCTAATTTGGTCGATTCTACAAAAAACCCATGTCTAAGAATTTTTTGATCCATCCACATTTTCCTAGAAAATCCAATGAAAACATTTCACTTCTATTCAAACACCATACTAAACAAATAGGCAATCAAACTTCTCTGCAACTTCCCTACCATCAGTATGCAGCTCCATTATCTATCATACATCCTCCAACACCTTTACAAGCATCTGAATCATCCAAAAACACATGTAGATCCTCTCCAAGCCCCAAGGTATAACATCATCATCATAGGATACCTAATCTGAGACATGGAGAAAAAGGAAACTAGACCAGCAAGGCTCCTCAACTCTAAATCCTGAAGAAACCATCATCAACTTTATGCAGCAACATGATCATGAAGATCATCATCATGGGAATACCTCCAAACTAGTGCAACACACCATCATCCAACCAAGGACCATCTACACCTAAAACATCATCTCCAAGCTAGTCTAAGCTAATAGACAAGCTAAGGATCATCTCCAAGTTATTTCAAGAAAGTAGACATGATAAGGATCATATGCAAATTATCCATAAACAACCCACATGAAACCAACTATGCACATGTATATCCAACACGCCTACATCCCAAAAAAATAGGTTGACATCAATGATGATCAATCACACATCTAGAACACCGCAGCACACATAAATGCCAACATGTAGTGTGCATGTACTACGAGAACTACAAAACCTGAAGTAACAGAATATGAGATAAATCAAATGGAAATGGTAGAATGTGAAGTAATTGAAACTTTAAAATGATAATTAATTCAAGTTGAACCTAAAGTAACTGAAACATTATAACCTAAATTAATTGAACCTAAAACTAAAGTAACTAAACATGAAATTTCAAAGCCTAATATACCTAGAGATTTGTTCACCAAACCAATAATCTCTGATATTCATGTTTCACCTTCACTTGTTCTAGCTTATAATCCTCTAATGATTATGTCAAAAATATGTAACTTCAAGTGATTTACCACCCGGTATATTAAGCATTGAAGATATTATTGAACCGTAACTTCCTAAATCCCACCTCTTAGTACATGAGATCTTCTAGTTTTTCAAATTCCATCACATTTTCCACTTGACTCTTTGTATAAAATTCCTTTATCTTATTTAACTAGGGGAAATCCTTGGTTATGCACTCCTTTATCTTTTTTTACCTAGGCAAACCATGACAAAATTTGTAACTGTAAGTCAACTTTCATCTACTCTTGAGAGTAGACCTAATCAAATAAGTATGACTTTGATGTTAACAAGACCTCCAGAATCATTTATATATGGTGTGCCCTATGTACATGTTTTGTATTCGTCACTTAGCGGGACCTTTTTAGGAGTTGTACATGATCTTCCTTCTTCTCATATTTGAACTTGGTCTTCTAGAATCTCATTTGGTTTATCGTTAGTTAATATAGAAGCTACTACCCAACTATGGAATTTTTGCAACTTCAATTCCTGAATTTACATCATCATTTTACCATCATTTAAACTTATTATATAACAATGTAGGTATCCCTAAAAAACCCCCAACTGGATAGTACTTTATGGCTTGAGGGAAACCATCCTATAGTCCACACTTTCCTTCAGGAGGGAAAAATCTTGGAGGAACTTATCCTCCATTTGTGGGACGATCTGTTGGTGGAGCTCATCCAACCTCTAGTCAAGTTTCTCATGTAGGCTTGAGTCTACCTTCTATAACTCAACCCTTGATTAGTGCTCTGTTCCCTGAAATGTAAGGTACCATTTGGAACCATTCTTTCGGTAGTGTGCTCCAATTACTTTTTGGTCAAACTATATAGGATACCCCTCAAGTGTTTGTTTGTCAACCTATCCAAACCAATAGTCATATTACACCTCAAACACATGTTCAACAACACGTTCCAATTACACCTCATACACTTTTTCAACAACCTGTTCCAAGTGCACTTCAAACGACTATTTAGAGTGCACAAAAATTTGTTTTCCAAAGTATACCTAAAATACTAGTTCAAGAACTTGTGCAGACTATACATCAATGACATGTTCAACATTACCAAGGTCAACCTTTCATGGATCAACCTTTTGAACCCTTCCAAGGACATCATTTTCAATTATTTCCATTTACATCTTAACCTAGTGTGAGTTACCCTAGTTATCTTGGTGGAATTCAAGAGCTAATAGCTCAAACTATTCCATGATATCACCCTCCCCAGTAGTTGGAATTTATCTTCAAGGTTATAAATATCCTCAATAATATTTTAAAGGACAAATACCCTTCATCATTAGATTTACCAAATTTTTCCCAACTTACTAATGACCTTATTTATCATTATCCTTTTTGGTCGGTTATTCCTAGAAAGTTACCAAGTTACATACCAAAAATCAATAGAAAATATGGAGAAGACCCGTTAAATCACATAATTACTTATTATTTATGGTGTTGATCAAACTCAATGAATGATGATTCCTTTCAATTACATATTTTCCAACATAATTTAATAGGTCCCATAGTTGAATGGTATATATATTTACGACATGCATCCTTTAATAACTTTGATTCCTTATAAACATCATTTTTGTCACAGTTTTAGTAACCTATCTGATATGAAGTTGGTACCGAGATTTTGACTTCTTTAAAGTAGTCAAATTCTACCCACATATTTGATCATTTACATGAATGGAGACGTCATTGTCATTTTATAAAATCTTATATTCCAGATCAATTATAGTTGAATGGTTTGTCAAATCATTACTTCTCAATATAAGTGAAGATGTTTCCAAAAGAGGATTTCTTACATAAGAGCAGGTTATTTCTCGTGCCCAGTATTTAGACGCCATTTATTCAAAATATGGCACATTGTACCAAAAAATTCCAAATTATCCCCAATCATCATAAATGACTAAAGAAGCTTCTATAGGATTTCATGCCACTGATGGTGTGATTGGTTTTGTCAATCAACAGTCTACGACTAAACCTTATCATTATTCTAATCCCAACTCTACTCCTACTGTTATTGTTCAAAATTGGCCTATTGTCACTACCACTCCTATTAATACTTCTAAGGTTATGGAAATTAAATCATCAATTAGTAAACATCATCATCCTGGATGTATAAATAAGGGAAAAGGAAAATAAATAAAAAATTCCCCTCAATAGGAAAAACCAAAGAAATCCTAATATTCCGAAGAGAAACAGAAAGACATCCTTGTCTCATTTGCAATGAAGATCATATACTAAGGAATGTTTGCATCATGTAGAGGCTAATAAATTTATTAAAGGTTCCTCTAAACATTTTGTTTTAATATATGCTTTCCCTCTCACGTGACCAAAATGGTTACTCAAAATTCATCTTCTTCTTCCCGAAACTCTTTAGGAATAATGCCGATATTTTCTTGGTCTACTGAAGTTATGGTAGCTACAAAATCCAGAATGGAAGCATTACCAATCAACCTTCCACATCAATCCCAAATCCTTATAATCCTATACATATTGATCAATAAACTACTGAAATAATGATTCCTCCTCATCCTAAAGGTGTTATTATAAAGTCATCTTTTAGCCTGCATGTTATATCGGCTCAAAATTATAATGTCGTTGAATACTTGGCTCAAGAGTTTTTGGTAATGTCCTCCCTCGAAGTGATTCAAAGTTTATATAACAAAAAAAATAATTGTTATGAGCCATTAATGGAATTGGTGCACATGATTTGAACATTATAGTTTTTTATCTTGAGAATCATGTACCTAAACTCCTACATCAACTTGAATTCCAAATTCAAGTCGTTTTACATGGAATAAATGTTTTTCATACTGTGATAGATGAGGGAGATTATACATGTATCATGTTTGTATATTTTTGGAAAACCTTGGGCTCTCCTTCAATTAACTAGTCTCATACCACTCTGAAATCATTTAACGTAAGATGATTCAAACTATACGACATTTTAAATGCATTATCTATGGAATTAGAAGGTAAAACAATTACCGTTGAAGTAGAAGTCATCGATGTACAATTAGACTATAAAATTTTACTAGGTTTAATGATCCAGGTGGATATTGGTAATACCATATTCCATAGGCCCCTAGTGTCTCTTTGGATTTTCCGTTTTGGCATAACTTACCTTTAGCGGTTTTCGGGTCTCGAACTTCGGGAGCCTTTGAGACCCTAACGGCGTTTTTTGGGGCTCTAAGCCTTGACCGAATTTTCTAATAAATTGCGTCCGACATTGTAGTCCTCGGATAGGGCTTTCTAAGGATGTATCATGAGCGTCAAACGGAGATAGTATGCCAAAGTTACGTCCCTGGGAAGTTGAAACACCAATTTACCCAAACGGGGCCCATAGTTTTGGCGCTTCATCTCCTAGGGTTAGGTTTTTGGGATATTTAGGGTTCTCCATTGTTTCTCAATAATAAATAGGCCCTCGCGCCTCATTGTAAAGCAGTTCAGAGGTCTGTAGCCACCACATCTCTTCTCAGAGATAGCAACCAGTACCCTAGCTAGTTTTATTTCCATTGTCTGTAAGCAAATTTCGGTTCTTTGATATTAATTGAAATGAAATGTTATTTCCGCTGCATCTCTGTGTTATGGTTATGTGTTTGTGCATTTGCGTTCACCATAAATCCGGATCGGTGGTATCGGAGCGATGCCTTTTTCTCGATCCTTCTTTGCATGTCCCCCAGCGAGGTCGGGGTATAAGGAACTGGGAGCTTGATCTGGTGGAACCTTTGCAGAATCGGCCACCGCCAAACCTCGACGGACGCCATGGGGGGCGAAAGAAAGATGAGGCTTGAGAGATCCTATCAAAATATTGCTTGAGAGGCCCTCGAAGAAGCTGAGAACGATGATGAATGCTTTGCTCGAGATCCTTCAACGGCTGCCGTGGCGTACGCATCCGGTAGCCACTGCAGGTTGCGACTCCTTTAAAGTCTGAAGTAAATTTTGACATTCCCATATTTGAGGTCAAATAGATGCGAGATCTGATAGATAGATGGTTGAATCTATTAGAAGGATATTTCTGCATTCGTGACTTTCGAATAGGAGAAGATTATTTTTGCACTCCTCGAAAGCTACCCCCCATGTTAGATTTGGTGGAAACCTCTTGTGAGAACAAGGACAGGACAGAACCCTCTCTGTTCTGTTTATTACCAACTTAAAATTCTTTCCGAGGCAGCAGATCAAAGAACCGTACTATCCCGTAGGGAGCTATGAGGACAAGTACATGCAATGGACCATGTTAGATAACAAAGGGATCAAGATGTGCACGGTAGCAGATCTGTTCCATACCACAACGCCTGAAGTTGGGTATCAGATTGAAGAAACATTTGGTGCTTGCTAAGTATCTTAGTATGCATAGATACATTCGGGAAATGGGTTCCTCGACATCTCCTCGCTTGAGGTAAAACAGGTATCTTTTGCCAAGATTGGCAGAAATTCAAACGGAAAATGAGACTTTGGATCTGTGAATCAAAAGCAAGGAAAAGGTGCTTCCAAACCGCGAGAACAAAGGACGAGCATGGCGGCTAAAGACAACCGTCAAAGCCACAGAAAAGAACAACACCGTAAAGCCAAAGAAGGACAGGGAAAGTGGTGTGAGTTCCATAAGAGCTCCTCACAACCTGGCCAGTGTCGGGCCAACGATCGCTAGTGGCCGAGATGAGGGCTCAGTCGGATAAATGCTCAGGCTCGAATCGGAACTGAAAGGGGAATGAAAAAGGGAAGCAGTTATTGATGCGGAGCCAACGCCCACTTGTTGCCACTACAAAGGTCGAGAAGGAGAGCTAGGAAAGTCCGAGAGGAGGAGGAAGCGTCTCTTCCACTCCCAGAGATGTGGGTAAAGGGCTCCCCTGTACGGTTCATTGTCGACAATGGGAGCCAAAGAACCTCATTTCGGCGAGCGCAGGTGAAGCGGTTGGGCTTGCCGACCACGACTCACCCACATCCATACACCATCGGGTGGCTTCACCAAGGGCGAGATCTCCGCGTCGGCCCGACGGTGTCGCCTTCCCTATAGCATCAAGCCCTTCACGAGGATGAGGTATTATGTGATGTTGCTCCTATTGATGTTTCGATGTATTATTAGGACAACCATACTTGTGGAAGCGTCATCTTGTGTATGAGTCTCGACCTCGTCTTTGCATTGTGTACTTTAGGAAGTAAGTTGTACACGGGATACCGGTACCACCTCCTCGACTATCTCTTTAGTTCTTGCAAACAATGTATTAGCTCATTTCCCAAACCGGGAAATTCGTTTCGATGATCCGCCCCCGGGGCAAGAAGAAGGCATGGCCTGACCTCCAGGACAGGCCCCTGCACCTGACAACAACAAATGGATAAGGTCGTGGAGGAATGCAGAGGACATCTTCACCTCACCCACGAGGGGTTCCCTGCGCCTTGCCGGAGTCAAGCACCGATTGATCGGCCCAGTGCACCACTACCCAATGGACCGATCTGAAACGCTCTGATGCAGAAAATGATGAAATCAAAGAGCGGGTTGAGGAGAGCTGTGCAGAAAAGGTCACATCGGATAAGTTCGCCGCCCTGTGGGAGCCGTCGTGTTGAGGTGCGGAAAGAAGGATGGGACGTGGGGGCCTACGTGACTATCGAGGCGGCGGAACAAGATCCTTTGTCAGGAATAATTTACCCAATCACGGATTGATGACCTTGGACCAACTCAAGTGCAAAATATTTCGATAAGATCGACTGATCTGGGTATCTGCCGGGTACCAATTGAACCCTCGAGTGTATGGAAGACGCATGAAAGCTGAGAGGCCTTTTTGAATGGGCGGGTCATGCCTTTGGTTGACGAATGCTCCCGCAACCTTCATGAAATGATGGACGACATCTTGCGGCCATTCTCCCAACTCATTCGTAGTGGTTTACTTGGATGACATTCGATCTTAAAGACTTGGGAAGAGCACCTTCATCACATCAAGCCAAGTCCTCCAAACCTTGCGGCAACACAAGTTGTGTGCCAATTTGGAGAGATGCCGTTTGGCATGACCCGAGGTTCAATATCTGGGATACATTATTGATGAAGAAAGGGGGTGCATGTGGATCTGACCAAGATCCAAGTCATTCGGGATTGGCATTGACTACTATAACGAGCTTCGCGGCTTTACGGGTCTTGCTAATTTCTCTGCGTAGATTCGTCTTTGATTCTCTCATATCACTTGGCCCTTGGATCAAGTCACCAAGGAGGAAGCGAGAGCAAAATTTCTTTTAATTCGGAACCTCAACGAAGCGTTCAAAGAATTGAAAAAATACATCTCATTCTGCTTGATGCTCACCTTACCGGACTTGCAGCTGACCATTTGAATCGAAACGGATACCTCGACTATGCTATTAGGCAGTTCTTACTCAACGGGGACATCCGGTGGCATATCACGGTGAGACATTGTACAGACGAGTTCGCAAGTATCCCACCTATGACAAAGTATTATTCCATTGTGCAAGCATGCGACAATGGAAGCATTACATTTGGGGAAAGGAAACAATCATCCACACGAGACCATAGGCCCTACGGTTCATACGGACACAAGGAAGTTGCGAATGATCGCCATCGAAGTGGTCCACATATACGCAGGTTCATTTGAACATCAAGTACAGAAGGGTAGCACCAATAATGTTATGGAGCGCACCGGCCAGGCCAGATCGTGGCGCTCACCACCGTGCTCGACTCTTGTGGGCAGAGACTTACGATTGGCCGCTTCTCTATAGAGTGACCCAGGAGTCGGCCACACTTACAAGGCACTCTTGGGGGAACACGCAAGTTCCAAATTTTCACCTCAAGATGCACTTTTATGTCACACGGGACACCTTTGTGTTCCTTCAGCGGCGTGCCAAGATGATATGGGAAGCACACTACGGTCGGTCGTTTGGGCCCAGGAGTCTGGAAAACGATGCATTCTCTGAAGTATTTCTATTGGCCGAACCTTGAAGGATGTCGAGAAGCACATCGGATCTGCTTGCTTGTGCCATTGCCAAGCAGGCCATCAAGAAGCAGGCCTATATACTCCACTATTCCTACCCCTAGTCGGCAGGTGGGAATCCATCTCCATGGATTACATGTCAGTTTGCCTTCTACTAAGAATGGAAATGGCTTGTGTTTCGTGGTCGTTGGCCAGTTCTCGAAGATGGCCATCATGGCTGGCTTTTGTAAGAAGAATATCACGGCGAAGCCCTTGCTAAACTCTTCTTTGAGCAGTGTGGGTGCACTTTGGGATCACGAGTCTATCATATCAGATCGAGATAGCCGGGTTCCTCGGCACATTTGGTCGACCTGCAGTCGTGTTGGACCTGAAGCTCACCAAGTCCACGGCTTTCCATCCCCAAGCCGAGATGGCCGGACGAGGTCGTCAACGGAATGATTACATGCACATTACAACGCATGTACAACTCAAAGCATCCACGCATGGGACGAGCCTCCCCTATGTACAACACGGTTATAGCAGGGCTCTCCACGGTTGATTGGCCATAGCCTTTGGTGGGCTTGGGATTCCAACCACTATGTCCCATTGACATAGCCATCTTAGTTCTTGTTGCTGGAGCCGGTCAGCTCATGTCGATGCGAAGTTTGACAAAGCAAGTAGCTTCATCGAGCGCATTCAACACATCCGCCAACAGGTTCATGATATATTGGACAGAGCCAATGCGAAGTACAAGCAGCGCCATGATCAACACCGGGTGCCACACAACTTCCGGGTGGGCGACAAAGTATGGCTGCATTTGTAGAAGGAGCGCCTCACTGGACCTCACCGCAAGCTTCGCCCGCTCCGATACGGGCCATACACCATCACCAAGGGCCGTAGAACAATGTTGAGCTTTCATATTCCACCATTCCTTGGTCCGCACCCAATCTTCAATGTGGATCGCCTTCGTCCTTACTTCCCACCTCTACTGGACACCTCGGACATTGCAGAACAACTCACACCAACTGAGTTAAATCCAGACTGCATGGAACAGGCCAACACAGATTGCATCATGGACATGCAAATCAAGAACACTCACCAGCAGAAGATCCAACTATATCGGGTTGTCAAAGCCGGCCAACTCCTGCACCAAGGAAAGTGGTTCACCAGGGACCAGTTCGTAAGAAATTTCCTCATCTCATGGAGGAACTAGCGCACGGGGGACCATTGCTTCCCAAGGGGGGAGGAATGATCCAGTGGATATTGGTGGCCACCGCCTATTCCACTTTGGGCCCCACCATTGTCTCTTTCAGTTTTTCAGTTTCGGCATAACTTACTATTTTTAGCAGTTTTTCGGGTCCTGAACTTCCGGAGCCGTTTTGAGGCCCTAAACGACGTTTTTTGGGTATCATTTTACTAGCAAATTTGATCATCAAATTCGTCCTGAACGTTGTATTCCTCGGATAGAGCTTTCTAATGATGTATCATGTCCGTCAAACGGAGATAGTATGCCAAAGTTACGTCCCTGGGAAGTTGAAACACCAATTTACCCAAACGGGGCCCATAGTTTTGGCGCTTCATCTCCTAGGGTTAGGTTTTTGGGATGTTGAGGGTTCTCCATTGTTTCTCAATAATAAATAGGCCCTCGAGCCTCATTGTAACTCGGTTCAGAGGCCTGTAGCCGCCACATCTCTTCTCAGAGATAGCTACCAGTGCCCTAGCTAGTTTTATTTCCATTCTGTCTGTAAGCAAATTTCAGTTCTTTGATATTAATGAAATGAAGTGTTAATTCCGCTGCATCTCTGTATTTATGGTTATATGTTTATTCTGTTGCGTTCCTACATAAATCTCGATCATCAATCTTTTTTGATAAAATTCGTCCCGGCAGCTGTAGTCCTCGGATAGAGCTTTCTAATGATGTATCATATGCGTCAAACGGAGATAGTATGCCAAAGTTACGTCCCTGGGAAGTTGAAACACCAATTTACCCAAACGGGGCCCATAGTTTTGGCGCTTCATCTCCTAGGGTTAGGTTTTGGGATGTTTAGGGTTCTCCATTGTTTCTCAATAATAAATAGGCCCTCGCGCCTCATTGTAAAGCAGTTCAGAGGTCTGTAGCCACCACATCTCTTCTCAGAGATAGCTACCAGTACCCTAGCTAGTTTTATTTCCATTGTCTGTAAGCAAATTTCAGTTCTTTGATATTAATGAAATGAAATGTTATTTCCGCTGCATCTCTGTATTTATGGTTATGTGTTTATTCTGTTGCGTTCCTGCATAAATCCGGATCATTTAAGTTAGAATTATTCCATGTCTATAGTGGTCTCTTTTCTCTTTCCTGTGATATCATTTTCTCATCAATGGAAAATAGTTATAGTATAGTAGTCAGCCTTTTATGCTCCCAATTGAAAAACCATAGGTAGTGTACCCTTTGTAGATAAAACTTCAGTTTCTTACAAGAATTTTGGTGTGGTTCTACTTAAATATTCATCATTGATTGGAACCTTTTTTCTCCCTCCACCCAATGTTTCTCCTATGCTTTCTCAAGTCAATATGATTTCATCAAGCACTTCAGAATTCAATGAATCATATAATCCCTGAAAAGTTCCTACTGGATAAGAATTGATAGCTTATAGTGAGCAAATGCCACTAAGCCCAATTGATTTAGGTTACAAATTAATTCACTTAGTCTATGAACCTATTTTCGAACCAAATGGCCAAGTGAACATGGTCATGGATGAGTATTCATCCTCTGATTATTTTGATGAGGTGTTCCCTATGGACGATAGAATTATTGAGGTTATGATGTTTGAAGAAATGTCTTGGGATTATTATTGTAATCATTCCTCCTTTATTCCCAACCTTGAAATAATTGAGAATAATTTTACTGGTACATTTTCACCTGAGATTGTTGATAACCCTGAATTCCCTATATCAATTTATGAATCTACATCAAAAAATAATTTGGGTAACATATATGTGATTGTTCCAATCGGTATATCTCTAAAACTTGGAATCACATAAAACATTCATATAGGTGTCTAATTCTCTCTTTAATAAATTCAAACTTACAAGGTCCTATTCCAAGAATTCAAAGACATATTTTCTTGGTCATACAAAGAAAAGTCTAGAATTGATCCAAGTTTTTTTGTTCATGAAATAAAGACTTACCCTAATGCTAGGCCTATAAGTGTTAAATACCATGCTTCAACGGATTATAGGAATCCATCATAGGACTTGGCATCATATGTTCAAGAGGATGACTCAGATAATGAACATGTGGTTTTCTATTTAAGTAGGAAACTTACCACCTATGCAATTAAGTATTGTCATGTTAAAAATTTTCCCTTAGAAGCTATTCAAGTTGTCAAAATATTTCATCACTACGTTATGTTGTGTAAAACTAAAGTGGTTTCTAATTTTAACCACATGATCTATATGATCACATGAAAATTACTTGGGGGGAAGTATTCCAAATGGATTTTCATGCTTCAGGAATTTTATTTGGAATTCAACAAATCGAAATGTAAGAAATTAGTTGTGTTTGTTGAACTAATTCATGACCTTCCCTACGTTGAGAAATAAAATGTGGTATATGATTCTATTTCAGCCGAATTTCTCTTTCCTATTAATTCACTAGATCCATGGAGTGGAGACATTCTCATTTATCTCCAGACTCAAAATTTTAGGCCCGAGTGATCTCATACTAAATACCATGATATTTTGTACCAATCCTAACAATAAAAATCGTTGGTAATACATGTTATCATTGTGGTGTCAATTCATTTTTTCATTGATGTTTAACACATGAGGAGGAAGAAAAATATTTGAGTGATTGTTACTCTGAATCATGTGGCATTCATATGTGAGGGTATTTAACTGCCCAAAAAATTGCTAGATATTTCTGGCCTTTTATGTTTAAATATTGTATTCTTGATGTAACAAAATGCCATTCTTGTCAAATATACAATTATAAAATGAGTTCCCCAAATAGTCCTCTTCATCCAATAGTTACTGTCAGTCCCTCCATAAAATGGGGCATCAATTTCATGACATCTAACCCTTACTATGTCCGAGGGCATGGATATATTATCCACGTACAAGATTATTTTTAAAAATGGGCTAACATGATGTCCACATAAAATAAATATTGTGTAACTAAAACCATATTTGTATTCAATCACATAATTTATATATTATGTGTCTCGCAATCTATTGGAATTGACCATGACACCCACTTTTGAAATTTTATTAATTTGAAGTTTACTTCCAATTTGGGTCTAATTCATGATATCTCAACTCCCTATTATATGCAAGGTAATGGTCAAGTAGAATTCATGAACAAAGTGTTAAATACCATGCTTCAACGGATTATAGGAATTCATAATAGGACTTGGCATCATATGTTTTTCTCGACATTATGGGCATATAGTACCTCAACAAAAACAAAGAATGGGTTTACACTGTTTCAACTTGTATATGGTATGGAAGCTATGTTTTTGATTGAGTGTGAAATATCGTCACTTAAAATCACTATCAAATTTATCCCTACTACTTTTTTAGAGGAAGATATTTTTTTATACTTACCATGTCTAGATGAGACTCTTCGTGATTCCACTTTGGCTAGTGAGGCTCATAAGAAACATATTGAAGTACAATTTGAGAAAATCATTAATCCTTATGTGTTTTTAGAAGCTCAATTGGTCCTACTATATCATCAAGATCATGACAAGATATGAGATAGGATATTTGAGCCCATGTGGGATGGTCCTTATATTGTAAAACATGCACATGTAAATGGCGCCTATGAGTTGGTTTAATATGATGGGAGTCCTTTATCTATGCCTAAAAATGGGGTTTATCTGAAAATGCACTATGCTTGGATTCCTTTATGGGTACCTTGTACATATTTGTACTTTTAGTTTTTGTTGTGTTTCACCTTTTTTTTTAGAATGTTTTTTATTATTATCTTATTTGCTTATCTTATGTTGCACTTGGTTTCAAAATGTCAACAAATTCTTCACCTTCTATCTGCCTTGTTGTTGGCGTTAGTCATAACACTTGGAACCTTTCATCGATTGCTTGGGAAATTTTCATGCCTCATTATGAGGTATTGAGTCTACATGCGATATGTTTGTGTTGTGAAACTAAAAAGGTCACATAATAAAGTGTGGTAATCGAGTTATTATTTGATGCCATAACTTTTGGTATTCATAGTTTGGTTGTTAAACTTGACTCTCAACTCGTAGATACTACAGCTAAGTAAGGTTTATTCTATCATAAATCCATCGATGTTAAGGATTTTTTTAATATTTCGGCTCTTGGAAAGAAATTTTTATTATATTGAATATCAACACATTCCGAGAAATTTAAAACCTTGACATATGCATTAGAAAATTATGTTTTAGATAGACATTTGTACCATTTATAAAAACCATAGAATGCATATACAATAAATAGCTTACATAAAGATAGATAGATATCCATCTATATGTTTTCAAAATAGTTTCTACATAAAATTTTATTTGAGACACATGGGGAAATCAAGCCTTTATTATGTTTATCACATCAAAATATCCAAAACTAGCCTAAAATGACTAAAACCTAGGCACGATGGTGCCCATTATAACAAACTATGACTCTAACAACACATAAAAATGGCTAACGTCACTATATAGTAATTGGTGTACCTATAGTAACGAAGTGGAATATCATCAATCCCAGAGTCTAGAATACCATGGGTAAATCCATCTAGGTTCCGCTCCACCTCTACAAGTGTCTCAATCGCCTCTAGGGTATGTTTTCCAACCTATACCTTATGTTGGCCCCACCTATGGGTAGGGGGCATACCGATTGATCTCACTATTCCAACGTCTGCATAATAGTCAAATGTTAGCCTTGATACGCTAAAATAAAATTCAAAAATAAATAATTTTCAAAAGCACAAAAAAACTTTGTACCTGACTGGTCCCACTACATGCTCGGTGGAAGGACTAGATCAAGATCTCCTCTAAATTGTTTCCCTGCATATGGGTATTCCTCAATCTTGATAATGTATTGATGAAGCCATCTAAATAAAGGAGGAGTGAATGAAATCATTTTCCTGCCATCATGGCAGGCCATTAAGTCAACCCATCTCCTCATGCATGGATCTTCGGGATGAGGAGCAGCCACATTTCCTTCTGATACTAGAACATTAATACCCTTTATCGGAAGAAAAATACCAGAATAGAGGCATATAAAAACTGTATCAACTAACTTGTATTGCACTTAGTCAACTTCTCTTTTGTGTTGATAAACATTCCCTCACACAAATTAAATTCTTTTGGCTTTAAGAATTTAATAATTTATTGCATCTGAGACTTTTTGGCTACATGGGGAGCTATGCTCGTAGCCAATCAAGACATGGTAAATAGGATATTCTTCAAGGGATAGTCTTGATGTCCTTGATCTCAAAATTTCCACTACTTTCTCTACAATATCCCTGGAGAAAATATTGAAAAATGTAATATTATGTGGTTTCACCACCACCATGATGGCCAAATAATTGAACTTTAGCTCCTCTCTTTGAAAATCCAGTTAGAAAATAGATTTCCTCTATTTCAATCAGAAGAGAATGGGAACTAATCTAGGAACATTTCTCATTAGTATCCCATTCCCTCACCAAGAACTCTGAGAGCTCTAGTTGAGCTCTCATGCTAGGCGTTAGGAATAATTTTGCTAAATGACATTGTTGTAGTGCCAACATAGTATTTGTATCATTTTATACAATGAAATCATCAATTTCATGATATATTTACCTTCATTCAATCACGATGATGAATAATAACATTGTTAAAAACTAAGGAGGAAACAATTACATTACAAGAAAATTAAAATATGAAGGAATTTCATGAAAAAATCAATTGTGTTTGTCTTTTTTCTGCCACAGCACCTGATTTTTAAAATAGAGAAATGACATCGCTCTTTTCCTCTTCGAACTTGTGGTCATTACGAGTTCGAAGAGGAAAATTACGATGATCCTTGAACACAACCTAGGTTTCTTAACAAACAAAAATTCGGAAACCTTTTATATGAGGAGGAAGGAGATATCTCTTTCCTGAAAGAAATGGCACTAGAAATCATTCAATGGATTGATCATAATATTCTCCAGAAGTTTGATAATAAAAAATGATTATTGTCTATGTAATTGGTAAAAAATAAATGCGTTTTTGGTCATTTAAATAAAATAAAATTATTTTTAATTTTTTTTTACCATTTTTTACCTAAATTAGTCAAAATTGAGCCCTTTTATCCTTTTTCGAATGGATTTGATTATTTCTTTGCTTTAGTGTGTAGAAGATAGGTTAAAATGTTGAAATATAGCATAATCGTGAAAGTGTATGTTTATCACTTTTTCAGGCTTGTTAAAACTAAATTTAAAAGGAACCCCTTGAAGTCCTCTTTAAGTTCTTTTTAAACTCTTGAAATATGAAAATATTTCTCAGTAAACTTGTTTCTGTCATGCTTGTAAAAGTATATGAAGAAATGGCTACCTAGTATAAGTTTACCCAGTTACGAACTACGTAGATTATTTACGAAAAATGTATACTTTAGTCAATCATGACTAAAATAGTTCCCCTTCGTATTATTTTACACATTTTTTTCCTTGACAGATTAAATTTATGAAGAAGGACCTTTCAAAGTTTCCTTTTCATTTATTTTCAAAATTTCAAAGCATGAAAAAGAAGTTGACTTACCCAATATAGGACTCACCAATCATGATGAGACTGAGCCACTCCTTATTTGTGTTCATTAAAAATATTCTGAAGTATTGATCCAAAGGATGTGCTTACATGACAAGCATGTTATATCCTCCTCAAGCTTGTGTAAAAATAAAGAGGTACTTGCGAGTAATGGTTGGGTAAATGGGAAAGTAAAATTTATCTTTTGTAGTTGACAAGGCAGTGTATCGCTCTCAAACATGACACTCTGTCACTTTTTGTGTTAGGGTTGGTAGATCCATTTTACTATCACTTGATAATACCTCATTGAAAGTATTCATACTGGCCTCTGGTCCTATTTATAGTTGAATGGTACCAAGTCAATTTTCATGTCTCTAGTATGCTCAAAACAATTCCAACCTTAGTTAAAATTACTTTGCAATATTTTCCTTCAATTGTGTCGACCATCCCTAAGTCAGTCATGAATCACTCCAAATTTTTTCTTCGAAAATTCACATATTTTTTGTGTCATAGGCCCTCCTTTGATAAGTCACCTCCTCTTAAATTCAACTAATTATCTAGGAAGTTGATCTAGAAGCCTCTTTTAGTACCTTGGAGCTTGCATTCCATAATGGAAGGTTTCTTACCTTCGACAATAGGTTCTCATAATTCACCTTCGATTGGATGATTCTATGGGTGTTCTAACTCAACATATTTATTCATGCCTCATATATTCTATTATAGAACCTTGAAAACCATTGTCTTTATTGTTAGTTTCTCTCACATCTATTAACACTCCTCATCATCAGTCTGTAATAAAATGGTTTCTAACATGTTTGACTTCAATAATTTATTCACATGGTGAGATTCACACTATATATAATCAGAGATGAATATGAAGACCCTAGATCTTATCTGATTTATCCAAGTTGTGTGAAGTTTTGAGTATTCATGATTTTAAAATTTATTCATGATGTATATCTGATACTGAGTCTTTTATTTTTGTGGATATTTGCACACTTCGATACTTATTCTTTGAGATACTTGTAATATGAGTGTGGGAATTCCCACCTTAGTGATTATAAACACTAGAAAATCGTACAGGTAGAAGACATTAAAAATGTCAAGAAAAATGTACAGATGAATATTTTCATAGAAGGAATAAATTAAGGCAGACTAATTTTTTTTTTCCTAAGGTTCAGATGGAAATCAATGGATAGCGCACGCGCTTCAAAGAAATTTTTCACACAATGCAGTTATTACTTTGATAGTCGTACGGTCCTGATGATGGTGAAATTTCACCATCTGGGACCATTGGGCGAGTTTTAAGATGATTCTACACCTAGTACTGTCAAGGACAGCCGAATTTGAGCCACTTTGAGGAGTAAATGCAACCCACAAAGGAATCCCTCTTCGAATCCTGTGTCACTATCCATCTTGGGGCAAGAGAAGAGGGAAGAATTAAAAAAATGTCTATATAAGACAGTCTTTGCAAGAAGAATTGGAGACAGATTTTTATGTTGGAAATTTTTCTTCCTAGAAAACCATCTTGGATAGTCCAGAAGTAGAGGGATTGGAAGGACTCATATGTTGGCCAACCAACATCTTAGTCCAAGAGAGTGAGGTCCAACACTTGATCTTGATCTACCATCCTTTGAGAGATGAAAGAGACGATTGCAAGAAATTGAGGGAAGGAAGCCTCTGTTTTTTGGGTGTTTGAGCTCCATAGCTCAAAGGACCCTCTTCAAGTGTTTATCATTGTATATATTTTACCACCAACACCTAGTAAAGGGAGAATTATCCACTTTTTTTATTAGGTTGTTTGCTCCATCAAGCTTTTATATTTTGCATCTTGTGTTTTGTTTTGTTCTTAGTGTTCTATACTTAGTTTTCCCTCAAACTTAGTTTACATTGTGTCGAATTTGTTCCACTAACAGTAGACAATCATTTTTCTTTGTGAGATTGTGTAGATAGCAGCCAGCTTACTAATGAAGTGTATTTCATACACCCTTGCACCAAATACACTACCACTTGAATGGTGACTCCACTGCATTATTTCTTTTTGAGTTAATGGTTATTGATGCAGGTCCTTCTTCTTGATCAGTTTGCTACAAACCACCCCTACATTATCGATGCATCTCCGATCACACTCAGTGAAAAGCTTTACACGGAAAAGGGGGAAATTTTTCTTCATTCCTCCTGAAAGCACACTCTATGCTCTGACAAGCGCATGCTCCGCTCGTGTGGGAAGATAAACTATGCAGCATGTAAGAAAGAAAAATAATTTTTTACTTTTTCCAAACACATTATTAGTTGATAGAAGATACAAAACACATAGCTTAATTAATAAAGAGTAAGTACCCCATATATCCACATATAATTTGTTATTTCAAGTTTTTCAATTTTTTTCATTAGATTGGTCCAATGTTTCATTAAGATTTGGGACTAGAATCAAACTGTCAACAAAGAAGGTAAGTTGTCTCTAACCCCCCTTTCACCTCTCGGTGAGCTTGGGTACACATATGAACACTTTCCTAAGAAAATTTTCCATCTCCCTATAGGGAAAAAATATTCTAATTAGGCAAGCTGTAATCGACCCATCATCCACCCATAATTTCAATTTTTGCAAGGAATAATCACACATATCCACATCTCATAACACCTGTGATTGTTCACTCCAAAGAACACACGAAGAATATGTAAGCATTGGACCATAACATACCCAGTGTGTTGGGACCTTTAATCTCTTCTTACAATCACTTCACCAAAGAACACCCTAAGAAAAATTGAGACTCTCTAAAAATAATCATTAACCAAACTCCCTAAATTATCCCTATAGGGGCCATGGAAGAAATTGTAGTTCAGGTTAGGACCATTGGGGGTGGGCATACAATAAGCCACCATGGTCATAATACATTTTTAAACATACATGGTCTCATTTTATGGAACTTCAAACCCATCTATACAACCATGGAACAAATACCTGATAATTACAGAGACCCATTTCAGAGGGGGTTAAGCTTAGGCCTAGTGCATGCGGTACTCTTTAGGGATACCTGACCCATCTGTTTCTAGGTATTAGTAACCAATTACTAAGAAGCTCAAAACTTGATTTCTCATGTGTTACGATGGTACATTAGTCGAATAAACTAGGGGATCCTTCCCTATAGGTGATAGTGCAAGAAAAACTTTACCCTCATACAATTACCTTGGTCGATTCTTCGGCTGCTGGAAGGCATCGCCAGTTATTTTGGAATGTTGGCCCCAGTACCCATCAGAAGATATCATCACAAGGCCCAATTACATTGAGAGTTTAAGAGAAAGTAGGTCTCTATAGGCTTTTGGTATCATACAAAAAAAAAGCAAACCACATTTTTCACTTGATTGATCACATAGTGTAATGTTAAAGAGAAAAAGGACCTTTTCATTTTCTCTTTGTTTTATGCATGCGATTATATTTTTTCTTTGCTAAGAACCATCGTGCCTCCCAAAACACAAAAAGGTCGCACTAATTGACATCATAGGGGACCCAACGGAACCCTATCGATCTAGGTGTTTCTTAAACCTCCCCTCATTAAAGAGAGGAGTGTCAGCCCTCCCACCATTCAAGAATAGAAGACATCACTCTACCATCATTATTGGAACATCCTTCATCAAGGCATCTTTGAGTGGAAAACCTCGAGGGTCACCAAACACAACACTAGTGGAAACTTCAAAAGGGTCACCACACTCAACTCCTCCGACGACCCCTTGCGTTCAAAATGTATCTACCCCTCTAAGGAGTCAACATAATATACATCAGGTTATGCCATAGGGTAATATCCCTCAGGCACCAGCCCTGGAAAAAACATTCAAATATATGTTTCTCAATAGACTAAAGTGGCGGTCAATTCAGAGTTACCCTTCTGAGCTTCGCTAAATCTTCTAGACCTAACAAAGTTAACAAATGACCCCATTCCACATGGACTTAATTCCCCCCTATGCCCACAAACCTCCCTTATGATATACCAAAATTTTAAGGGAAGCAAGAGAAAGACCCCATAAATCATATAATGACTTTCCACCTGTGGTTTTTGTCGAATAGTATCATTGATTATACCATTTGACTAAGAATATTTCAACGCACCCACATAAGGCCTACAGTGAAATGGTATGTCGAGTCACTGCCTACATCACATGGAACCGTTAGCACCCTCGCTACTACATTCCTCAAATATTTCAAAATCCCCATTCATCATGACCTGGGAATGGAAATTCTGACACATTTTAGGGAAACAGCAGCCATGCATATATCGGATCATCTCCACGAATAGCGGCAACGTCATACTTTGTGTAAAGCCAAGCTTGATGACAGAGTGTTGTTGGACTTATTTTTGAAAACCTTCACCGCTAAGATTTCAAAATACGTGGTGAAGAAGAAACCAACATTAGAGGAAAAAGCTATTAGCAAGACCCAAAAAATTGAACTCATTTACACCCAATCAGGATATATATACAGAGTCCTACCAAAGGCCCCACGCTTGTAAACATATAGAGAATAACCTAGTGCATCCAGTACCATTTATGGTTTAATATGGTCTTTAGCCCAAGGTCAACCAAGCAGCATTTATCAGTACCCAGGATACTCTTACGATTCTATGCAAAACGCATCACAACATGGGTACCACCAAAGTCACCCTTCACCTCTGCTAAACATGACAAACAAAGTGGTGCCATACCATCAACATGAGGGAGGGTCATATCCTCCCGTACAAGGGAACCATTACTCAGCTAGGAATTTTGATACAAGAGAGCCACCCCAGCAACCATACACCAACCAAGGATGGGGGAACCAATACCCCCATTTTCCAACACAAAATCCACCACCAATGTAGAAAAATGCACTAGTGAATCTTGTGCAAACATCCTAGGTTCAAAAACAAAAACCTTATGATTAGGAGAATAGAAATAATCCTCGTAATGCTCAGAAGAAAAATCCAAGGAACAAGCAAAATGGATATCCTAGACAGGCAATGCCCGCCATGGTCTCAGAATTTGGGTAACCCAACCGAAATCAATATCAGGAATCAAGTAATAACACCCAAGGGAAAAAAAAGAGACCCAATCTAAGAACAAAACACTATTATTCCATATGTGGTGAATATGGACACTACACTCACCACTGTGTTGAACTCCCCAAGCTGAAAAAGCTTTAGGGTAACCAAGGACAAGGGTGACCTACCCAGTATGCTATAGTAATGCAGGAACCTTTCTCCTGCTAAGAGTGGTGAATACTCAACAACAACAACCACCCAAAAATGAGACTCGAGGGAAAAGCCATGAAATCCACATGGATGGAGAAGAATTATTCTTCCAAACATGGAATACGAACTATGAAACTCCCCTAGATACCAACCCATCAAGTAAAACTATGAGCACACCTACCTTGTCATTAACTATATCCAAAGTACCTATTGAGGCTCTTCCAAGAACAGTCAAAGGACCAACGAGGCACATGGGACACCTATCCAAAGCTTCTCATAGTTATAGTATAGTGTATGAATTGGCTCAATCTCCAACAACCATGTCAGCATTGGAAGTCCTGAAATCATGGACAACACAGCGAAATGCCTCAATTTTCTCTTTAGGTGAAATTAACCCCTTTGGGTCCCGCTTAATGGTTTTTTACCTATACAAGGCAAGCCCTAAGATTTCTTCCCTAGTCACTTTCCAGATACCAGTTTAAGTTAAGAATATCACCACACACCGATGCATTGTGGATGAAGGATCATCCACATGTATCATGTCCAAATCGGTTTGGAAAAAGTTAGGATCGCCTGAATTAAAACCATCTAACATAATTCTTACGACATACAACGAGCAGTCATCAACCCCCATTGGTCTTTGTCAAAATGTCCCAGTAAAATTGGCTAGAAAAAATGGTCCTTATAGGCATTTATGCCTTAGAAACACAATTAGACTACAATATACTCCTCGGGTAAATTTTTCTGTATGCCATGACTGCCATCACATATTTTGTCTTTAGAGTGATGATTCTCCCCCACGATGATCAGATCATCACCATCGACCAACCCACATACTACGATAAGAAACCCATGACTACTCTAGATGTCGTACTACCATACGTAGACACAACCACCGAACTACTCACAAAGTATATAGGGTTCGACCCCGACCAATTCAAACCATCATCTATCCTAGGCTCATTCCTAGGAAATCCCCCTATTGTACTAGGGGAAGTCCCTAAGAGCATGGGGGTACCAACGTGCATGATGATCTCATCAAAAACCGAAGCCAGTACAAAAGCAGAAGCCAGTAGTATGAATGTCGAAGCCAGAGGTATTACATTCCTTCCATATGCCATTTCACAGACCCCATATTTGTATCCCCCACCTTTTTTTGTATCAAAACAGGTCATGGAAATGATGAAATTGCCAAATATGGCTTTCCCAATACCCATGTGGTATTTGGTCCCTCTAGCCATGATATAAACCCTAGGCATTACCTCTACAGGAATAACCTTATTTCCCTCCAAGAGGTCATATAAGTTAAGCAAAACCTTGTAGTGGCACCAACTAGCATGGCCAAGAAGAATAACATAAAAGAGAAAAAAATTGAAACCCCCAAGTTACATAGGGCATTATAACCTTGTGCATTGTGCGATATTGCAAGTAATCCTACAAATATTTGCTCAAAATTATAAGAATTAAAACCTATTGTACATACTGAAAGGAATATCACGATCTCATAAATATGAAAACTAGAACAGGTCATGAAAAACCAAGGGAAATAATTACGCACCAATCATGCATGTGCCATATGTGACCATTATGGGAATTATACCCATCACTACAAAGAGATGCCTCGATAAAGGGATGCATTACAAGCCCTAGATCAATGTAATCTTGAGAACCCCTCCTCCAGATCCATACAAATGAAAGAAGTTAAGTCCAAAATTATATTTTATGTACAAGAAGAACCTGCGTCATGATAATACTCATCCAACCCAATGGCTCAAAGAAGGAAAACAAAGGCAACACAAAATGTTCGAGTTTGCGCATTGTGCGATGAACCCAATCATTTGATTGTATAGTGCCTTGAAATAAGGGCTTTCAACCATTGGTACCCAATACCGCATGTGGCCCAAAGAAATTTATCGCAACACATAAGACACACATGTTACATCTATTGAAGCAACCATCATTTGCATCATTATCCTAACCTCTATCATCTCCAATAAATGTTTGATTTCATGCGACATTTCATTGCTAAAAATCTCGATTTAGAAAAATTAGACACATAATCCACAGACAACACTACAACTCAACCGACTAAAATGATGAGGACCATATTACATATATCATAGGAGAGACGATCACCAAAGAAACCACCTCCTCCCCATAGCCATCATCGGCCTCAAGAATATTTGTGCGCATTATGTGACGAACATGATGATTTTTTCGTGCAATGCACAGCTCTAGAGTTGTTTCAAATATGGTGCCCGATTAACCCGGTGAAATTCATAAGGATATGATCCAATCAATATCCTTGCTAGATATGCTAGGATAACCACCATTGTTTTCATTGTCCCTACATCCCCCGATTACATTTAGAATTAGAGTCATTACGCTTGGCCATAAGTAATCTTACTAACTTATACAAATAGGATTATGAGTCTGTAGAAAGTTTCACAACCCAAGAGAATGAAGCAACTAGGTCCAATATATGTGTATTTTAAGAGAGGAATCCACCAAAAGGATGGCTTAACAACCCCAAGCCCCCCAAATGGCCAGCCCTAGCCTGCGTATTATGTGGCAAACGTGACCATCTAATCACTGAGTGCCTAGATTTAGTATCATTCTGAAAATTGTACCCAATCACCCTCACAACATAGAGGTATTGGAAAACAAAAAAACATCAATATTTTCTAATATTCCAAAACAACCAAAACACTCAGAATCGCCCCTATTTCCCCTATTTCATCTTACGCTAGACATCATATGCTCATTTGTCACAAATAATCTAGACATAGTGGGTTTTGAATTACCACAAACTAGGAAGTCAACAATAACGAGCCGTGCCTGTCGTTGTCAACAACCACCTAAAACCATGAAGACAACCCGTCACCCCAGTGAGGTAAGGAGAAAGTAAAAGATATCTTTTGCCTTATGTACTAAAAACTGCCACATGATCAATCAATGTCAAGAGCTCAAAAATTTCACTAACAGTCTTCGCATGGTCACACCCATACATTACATTCATCTCTCTATCAGAGAGAAAATCACAGATTGTTATTGCTAAATTTCCTCAAATTTTTACCAGACAATGAATTTACATTTCCTTCCAATATTAAGAGCGGCTAGAGAAACATTAGAAGAAAAACTCCCACAGGATCCAAATCACACTAAGTCTAAAAATAGGATATCACAGAACACATTCTCATAATCATCTCCCGTCATCATATTCTTATATGATGAGTAGTGTTGGATCCCATCCAATATAATCGGTGAGTATATTTACTCCATGCAACATTTTCACTGGTAATGATCATGGTACAGAGAAATTCCCTATGTTGCGAACATTTCAGAACCTTTGCATCCATCAAAAGAAGACACTTGTACCCTTTGTACACCACCAAAAGAGCATGAACTTTCTCTCGCTAAGAAACAAACAACCATCACGGAAATTATTCCACCATGGAATGTTGGCGACACACAACACCATATACGATTCATCCCATGGCGCATGGGAACCATGGCTCGTGTTGTATGCTTATCTTTCCTTGGTGTCGAGACCACTGTAACTACTGTAGCTATATTAGTACCTTCAATGGTGAAAACCCAACCCGTCTACACCATGTAAACCTCATATTTTTCCATGACATCAACCAAAGAATCATATTATTGTCTGTTGACCAGCACTGTTAGGCCCCAAGTAATTCCTCAAGGCCCCACACAAACCAATTCCCCCTTAGACATCTTGTTTCATTCAGATGAGGATATATTAGAGGTCATGACAGAACCAGATTGCCCATGGGACGCAATGCATCACTGGTCATTTTTTATTGCAGAAAAAATGTACGTGCCTAGCAGCACAAATAACAAGGATATTTATGCCATTGAATCCAAATAATTACTTCCATCATGAAAGGTATATTGGTTAAAAAACCATATCCCGGTGCCCAATGCATTTGAGGAAGGAAATATGTCGAATATTTCACCAAATATTAAGGTGAATATCCTAAAAAAAAAAGGCAAAAACGAAGAAATCTTGATAGGGGAAGCATGCTTCCCAGATGAAGTAGTCACGTATATAAACTTATTACAAGAGTATAGGGATATCTTTGCATGGGATTATTTGGAAATGTCAGGGTTAATCCCCACCATTGTAGAACACCACATTGACACTTGGCTTGGCGTATCACAAGTCCGCCAAAAGAAGTGTCAATTACACCCATCAAAAGAAAAAGTGATCAAACAAGAGATATAAAAGCTTCATAAAGTTGGATTCATCTAACCAATCACTTACACATCTTGGGTTTCCAACCTTGTACCCATCATGAAAAAACATGGCACCATTCGAGTCTGCATCAATTTTCAAGATTAAAACAAAGCTTGTCCCAATGAAAACTACCCCACTCCTTTAATTGACCAAGTCATTTATGCTTGTGTTGGTCATGAGGCCTTGTCCTTCATGGATGGATTCTTAGGGTACAGTAAAATTCAAATCCGACATACGGATTGGTATAAGACTACATTCACCACCCCCTAGGGCAAGTTCACATATCAAGTTATTCCATTCAGTCTTAAGAAAGTTGGAGCCACCTTTCAGTGGACCATGAATTATATCTTCCATGGCCTAGCTCATCTCATATAAGCCTACTTGGATGAACTCATAGTACGATCCAAGAAACGAGGTTACCATTTGGAGGATTTACAGTTGGTATTCCAAAAGTGCTGACACTACAACCTATGCTTGAATCACCTCAAGTGCGTTAATGCAACCAGACTGTTAGGATTCATAGTATCTCAATAAGGAATCAGAGTTAACACCCTCAAGGTCCAGGAAATCAAAGAAGTACCACCACCCAAAATGCTAAATAAAATTCAAATCCTAAAGGGAAAATCCAACTTCTTACGACAATTTTTATTGAACAATGCCACTTGCACACAAGGCTTCCTACTCCTACTCTGTCAGGACATTCCGTTCAAATGGTATAATCAGGCTCAAAATTCATTTGAGGCACTGAAGGAAACCTTGGCTTTAACCACCTTGATCATCCCACCTAATTATGAAAAATATTATACCTTATATCTATCTACGTCAGACACAACCATAGCTAAGTTATTAGTCCAATATGGGCCTGAAAACAAAGAGAATTTAATTTATTACGTCAACAAGAACCTAGATGGAACTACTTTAAGGGACGAGCCAAAAGAATAAAATTCCCTAAGCTTGGACATTACATCATCCTAAGGAATGCAACATTCATAGAAACTATCAACCCCATGCGATATTTTCTAACCCGCCATATGATAAACCATAAGTATGCTTGATGGATAGTTATACTACAGGGATTAGAACTATATTTTAGCTCTCCCAAGAGAAAGAAAACATCAATTCTAGCTGAATTCATCACTGATATCTGAGGTATGACTCAAGGATCCCCAGTTAATGACTCACTACCAGATGAAAATTTATTCTTAGTGACAACCGAGGATCCTTGGTATGGCGACATCCTTCTATTTTTGTGAACCCAAAATTTCAAATCGTAGCTCACCCATGACAATCGAAGGCTCATATTCCATCAGGCCCCCCGATGCCTTCTCATGGGGGACATCCTTTATCAAAGAGGCATTGATACTATTTTACACCGATGCCTCATTCATGACCAAGCTGAGAAAGCCCTAAATTACTACCATAGTGGGGCTTGCGGCGATGACCTCTCAGGGATGGCCACCACCCAAAAATTCTTGCGGGATGGTTATTTTTGGCCCACGCTATTCGATAAAAGAAAGAGCGCCTCCTACTCCTATGCACTCAGTCATTGTAGTAGGTCTATTTTTAAAAATATAAATCGAATTTATGAATTTCTACCCTATTTCATCTAGAAGCCACAAATACATCATAGTAGTCATCGACTATTTCACCAAATAGGCAACATCCATGTCCACATACGACAACACCGCAGAAACCACAACTTGGTTTCTTTTCAACCTTGTCATCGCATGATTTAGTGTGCCTAATGAGTTAGTCTCCGAACATGGAAATAATTTTGAGAATGAAATATTCTAGGAGCTATGACATCATCTAGGGTTCATGCATAAGTTTTCATCACCATACTACCCCTAGTCCAATGATGAGGTATAAGTTGTTAACAAAGTACAAAAAATTATGTTACAACATAGGGTAAACAACGATAAAACCAATTAGAACGATTTGATATCTTTATCCCTATGGGAATATTGCATAGCGATCCAATCCTCAACATGATTCACACCTTTCCGGTTGGTATACAAAGTGAAGGTTGTGCTTCCCATTGAACGTGAAATCCCCAACTTACACATAGCTATCGAAATCCTCACTAACAATCAACCTTTATAACAATGGTTGGTACAATTAGAGATCGTCGATGAAATCTGATGAGAGTATCTCCAACATAACGAGGTTCATAAGAAAAGAGTAAAATCATCATTCGAGCACAACATCACCCCTCGCTCATTTTTTGAGGGGGAGCTAGTCCTCTACTATGATGTTGCAAAAGACAACTTAGGACCTGGGAAGTTTGAAACATTATAGAAGGGTCCTTACATCATCATCAAATATTGTCTCCTCAAAGGATCATACATTATGTCTAAGCATGATGGCACATGCCTAGCTAATCCCATCAATGGGCTTTACCTCAAGAAATTCCACCCATAGGGCAGGATGTCTCAGTCATATAGATAAAGTGAATGTAAAATAATTTTTTATGATGATAAAAATCATCATGGAATTGTTCTAAAAATAATTCTCTTGTGTCACAGATGGATCGTCCTCCCATCCACTATTTTGGATTTTCTGATGAGCCTCTCAATGGTCGCAAAATCTGGTAGTAACCACCTGGGCCATATACTCTCTTGACTGGTCACCATTCCTCACCAATGGATTATGTATCAAATCAACTAAAAATAATCAATCATAATATGATGCATTCATCGGGTTGTTGATTGATTCCTCCAACTAGGGAATTAGCCATCTACATGTCTTTCTTGACTCCCACTTACTGGTATTATAGCTAAACCAAGATTTTAAAATACAATATTAGCACCTATTTAGGAAAAACTTTCATGCATGATGGCTAAGTCATCACTTTGATCACATTACATTTACACACATACCAAGAGATCAAAATCAGGTATCTAATCACATAGCTAACCATATCCTAGACCATAATTCATCTCATATAAACCATCAAACATAAAAATAAAAATAAATAACTAAATAAATAATAATAATTAAAAATAAAAATAAAAAAAATAAAAAAATCATAAACATAACATCCATCATAAACATATACAAACATATAAAAAGAACCATACACACATCATAAGAGTTGTCAAAAAATATATCTCGCATATATACATCAAAACTGTGTGCCAGGATACAAAATAGGTCACTGACCATTACATAAGTCAAACAATGTACATATCATCAATGCAAGGAAGCATCCCCATAATGGGTTCTTTTGCTGACCATACAAAAATATCTAGGCCTAAGCCCTGCCTAGTGGGTCCTCCGGACCCAGGTGAGCACCTGGTGCTAATCTAGGAGTAGCAACTGTAACTGCAAGTGCTGCTCTGCACAAAGTTGGGCGATGCACCCTCTCCCTGGCCATCACTATCTCCAACCAAATGTCGTCCAAGTCATCAAAACCCCTAGTTGGAAAGCCTCAAGTCATCCTCTTCAGTTGACTCCATGAATATGCAAGATCCGTAGCACCAAAATTAGTCGCCTCATCTCAAGCCTCTGCTACCAACACTCGAATATCGATAGCAGCCAACAAGTCCTCGACTGCCGCCACCCATGCCTCAGCCGCCTCAACATGTTTCAGGAGAGAAACATCCCCACCAGTAGCTACAAGGCTACAACCCTCACCTGAGGGACCCTCGACACCAAACTGTCCCCCAATCTGGGCCTAACCTGCCCCAATTAGGTCCCTCCTCCTTTGCTGGTGGCCTGCCAAACGAGCAATAGGATGCCCTATTGAACCCACATCTACAAAAGGAACCAAAAAAAATATCAATGTCACTACCAAAAAAATATAGATATATATATATATATATAATAGAACCCTCAAAATGTAGAAAAAAGAAAATGTTATACAGGTTGGACCCCATGCATAGCCAGGAGTGAGACCCATGTTCGAATCCCCCCAGACATCCATCCCTGAATATGGGAACTGAAGGAACTCATGCGGGTTTGACTCGAACCACGCCTTGATCGTCAGATCCCAATAATGGCCTGCCTCTCCCCCACCACCACGGGGTATCACAGGTGCCCATCGGCTCATTCGAGGATGCCTCAGAGGACCTACTGGTACTACCAAAAAAGTTTGTAACATCACAACCTACTCATACATAATGCTACAGAGGATGATCACATAATTGAAGGCCTTGATAGCACCCCTCTGAGCCTTCACCAATTAAGTTACCATGCCTTAGTAGACATAGCAGGCCTAGTAAAAAAGGTGATCGACCTGAAGGCAGCGTAGAACCAAAATCTATGAACGCGACACTAGATAGGTTTATTTCGACCCAAGCAGGTGAGCTATCATCACCAAATCATACCTCTCAGCCAAGTTCGTGATAAAACTCACAAAAATATAGCCTCGGGTGATAGGGTAAGGACCACAATGTCTCTCCTCCTCAGCACAGCGATGGATGTTCACTCCCCCAGGGGGAGTGGATAAGGATGTCCCTCCCCTTGAGGCAACAGACTTGTCACAAAATAAATGTTAGTCTCTAGCTGGATCACAACATCTCTACAATGCAAGGCCATAACGCATTCTCTCTTGTTCTATCATCAGACCAGGTAATGCAGGAACCCACCCTGGGACCTTAGTATGTTGTTATCTAAGAACTTCAATAAACCATATCGAGCTAGGGTCTCTTGAGCATGGGGGTCTTGAGAAACTGCCACATGGAGATTGGGCCAGTCCCACTCTTTCCATAACATCCTTCCACTAGGAAAAACACCAAAAATCAGTTTTTGATCAAAAGATAACTAAAATTTTAAAAAAATGGGCCTCCCCACACTATGTGAAAGACCTATTCGCATTGAACCCACATTCGTAACAGACAGAGGCATGTGATGCAACACACATAAGATTCCCTTACCATGAGGGGCTCATGCAAAACTCACCCTTTGTGCGAGGATCATACGGGCCATCCTTGATAGCCCGTACGATCCTACCCAAAAATGGGCGTAAAGTGTGTAAAAAATTCACATTTGTAGGGACCACCCACTCATGAAAATGGAAAAATAAAAATAAGGACGTTTAAGGTCCTACCTAACACTGATAGCACTAATTAAGGGTTCTTAGGGTGACCACAACAGTAAGAGAAGCTTGGGAAGGTAGCTCTGCTCTGACCTGAGACCCTCAAAAGACACAAATGATCTGAAAATGAGCCATATTGGCCTATATATTTCCCTTTTTCATTTTTCAACAGACCATAACTGGAGCTCAAAGTACCTAATCACAAAACTGTGAAAAACAAAATTATCAGCACTTCATCCTGTTCAAACTAGGTCCCATAGATCCAAGTTTGAGAAAATGTCATTTTTCAGGCACAACGCCCACCATATTTGAGTTTAGGTAGGCCCTCTCTTGTCACTTAAAAATTCAAGTTATTTCCAAAATATTTGTATAAAAAATATTCTTTTACTTGGGGTATTGGTTCTAGCTATTAAAAACATGCCATATCCCCACCTATCCCAGCTAGAAAAAGTGCAAAAGAAGGTATCATTCTTCCCCCAACATAATATGCTTCCCTAAAAATATTTTCATATCCTGACATCATTTCTCTACAATAATAAAACCATAGGTTGATTCACCCAACCATGTTTATCATCACCCCATATAACACATGATAAACACCCTTGCACGTTGATAGAGCCTCACCATCCATGGCATCCATCACTCATGTATACCACACGCCAAGGTCTCAAGTCATGGCCATAAAATTCAGCTCGAGAACCACTTCATCTTCAGATACCCACCATAAAACTTCAAGTCAAATTTTTACCCATTTCATGTTAAAACACGTTCCTTGGCCACCACTCTCTTCAATATGGATCAACAAAAAACACATCACCGCATTTCACATTTTCCTTATCACACCCCCATGAGCATAGCCAATCCACAAAATTTCATCCGCCTCATCACCTTCGCACCGACACAAACTAATGGGGCCCCCATCTTCAACAAAATACACTCCCCAAATCATCATTTGGGATTATTCATGATTATGGGGCACCTATCTGTGTGCTTGTACATCAAAACCAATTTCATATTCTTTTGGAAAGTGTACAAAGATTTATTTACGATAGGACTCCCACCCACCCATTTACATTTCTTACCTGGCATTAGTCCCTAATAACCCTTGGTCAAAGCCATGCATTCTTTACCACAACCATCCATGACAATCACAACAAGCATACACACACCCTGGGCATCCTACTGACCCCAGGGGTTTCCCCATTACAAATTGTTATGACTATCGCCACTCACATTAATAGCTATGACCTCTGGCCACTTAGCCACCATCATATGTTATAGCCATTTCTCAGTACCATGCCTAGTTAACCCATCACATTATGACCTTCTACATTAGAAACCCTGGTCCCTTGCATCATTACTCACTTTGGTCGGTTGATGCTTCCTTATTGTCGACATCAACAACTATTTTCTAAGAAGGAAGTGGTACCTTGGATGACTACTCAACTTAATTAGGGTATCCTCGGATGGCATGATGGGAATCATCATTCCCCATTTATTTCATCGATCCTCTTGACATTTGACATCAACATAATTTTTCATGTCCAAGGTGGTATTGTAATTCATAATCGTTGCACTCTATCAAGATTCATCGAAGACCCATATACCAATAGGCATCTCTTTGAGAAATGCTTACACGGGAAGGTCCCCAATAGTCAAAGACCCATGCATCCATTAAGCACGTTCTCTAAATTTGAAATTTGAGTAAACCTATAGGGAGATAGGCCAAAAATACAATTAAAAAAGTAGTTTTCTTCTTTTCCCTCTGAAATTTATAACTCTTATTTTATTATTTTCACTATTATTTTATTATTTTCCTTAGGAGGCCACTTTTAGGCTGAAATTTCCTCTAATGAATGTATTTTTGCTGTAGAGTTCTTCCTAGAACTCATACATTAGGGAGAAAATGTTAACACAGGAAAATCATAAAAGAAAAAGTCATTAAAATTTTCAAGAAGAAGGTACATATGAAGATTTATAGAGAAGGAACGCAATAGGGCAGACTAAAATTTGATTTTTCCTAAGGTTGAGATGGAATTAATGGATAACACACCTGCATCAAAGAAATGTTTCACACAACATGGATATTCCTTCTATAGCCGTGTCATCTTGAATATGGTGAAATGTCACCATCCGGGACCACTTGGCATGCTCGGTTAAGATGATTATTCACTTATTATTGTCAAGGATATGTGAATTTGAGCCACCTTGAGGAGTAAATGCAACCCACAAAGGAATCCCTCCTCCACTCTTGTGTCACTATCCATCTTATGCTAAGAGAAGAGGGAGGAATTCAAAATATATCTATATAATCCAACCTTTGGAAGAAGAATTGGAGACACATTGTTATGCTGGAAAAATTTCTTCATAGCAAACCATCTTTCATAGTCTAGCAACAGAGGGATTAGAAGGACTCATATGTTTTCCAACCAACATCTCATTCCAAGAGAGAGATCTCGACCACTTGATCTTCATTTTCCATCCTTTCAGAGAGGGAAGAGACACTTTTAGGAACTCGAGGGAAGGATGCCTCCTTGTTTTGCGTATTTTAGCTCCATATCTCAAAGTATCATCTTCTAGTGTTTAGAATTGTATCGTTTTTACCACCAACACCTAATAAAGGGAGAATTCTCCACTTGTGTTATGAGGATGTTTGCTCCATTGATATTTTGTATTTTTCATCTTGTGTTTTGTTTTGTTCTTAGTGTTGTATGCTTATTTTTCCTTCACAATTAGTATGCATTGTATCAAACATGTTCCAATAACATTACAAAATAGTTTTTCTATGTGACCTTATGCAGGTAGTAGCCAACTTGCTAAAGAAGTGTATTTTGTACACCCTTGCGCCAAATACACTACCATAGTGATGATCATAAGATAACATTGTATTGTATTTCCTTGATTTTTTATTTATAGGTCTCCAACTGGTGATTACTTGATCTCTTCCTTTGCATGATAAAGAAATTCATCCATCATACTAGTTCTGAATTTGTACTTTAGAGGGAAACTTGTTACACATCAATTTGTCAAACTTGTACAAATGATGCCAAATCCAAATATTTCACTATCCTTTCAAATATTTTCATAAATACCCTTAAAATATGAAATAAATATCTCTTTATGTTGTATAATAATCCTAGATTAAATACCTAAAAAGCCCTAATTTTCGAGGTCATTGTGGTTCATCAATTTACAACATGTGATTATGTGTATTACATAGTAAACAAAAAGTGATGTCGTCGCTATCTACCTATGTCAAGGTTGCGATGATATTCTTACAAAAGTAAAAATTAAAAATTAAACAAATATCCTCTTCTAGAAACCTCCTCGTTGGTATCTAATACAAATTGGTTGAGATTGATCTCTAGTTCCCGATATCCCGAGCCTCATTCCTCCTATAGTGGATCCATCCCACTCATTATGGATCTCTTTCCTCGCTTCATTTATCTCTCAACTTACACTCCTTCCTATAAGCGAAATGCATCTAAAGAGAGTTTGGTTTCCATTTTAGACCTCTGAACTTACTTACATATTGCTAAAATACTCGTTGGAGTTATTTTGATTTCAAATGCTTGGGTTGAGGATCCTTGCAAGGAGACTCTAATATCAAGGAACATGGTTGGAATTATCCTGATCTTTATTATAAATACAAATACTTGTTTCTTTCCCAAATGAATTTTTTATAATTTCTATTGCAAGTTTCCTTGATCTGTTACATGGTTTATGATTTAATATTTTATGTATTTTGTGCTTTTATATCTTGTTTGCCTCTGTCTTTGGAGGTCTCTACATATAGAATCAAGGGAGAAAGGTTGAAAGATACAAAGGATAACAACAAGTATAATTACAAGACATTTTGTAAAAAAGTATGATATTTTCATTCTATTTAGATTTTTGTTTGAGTCATAAATTAGGGAATGTTTTCATGTATTTGTTTGTTTGTTTCTAGGCTTGGTTTCTAAGACTAGGGATATCTGTCATGTTCGCGAGACACTATTTTTCTGCTAAATACCTGTGCACATATAGAATGAGGTTTTTGGCCCTCTATAGGGCTTCTAAAATAGATTTAAGGTATACCCTAATTCACCCTCAACATGCCTCTCATTTCAAGCACAAAACTCACATTTATGCCCTTAAATTTTTTTCTTGTACCTTATGAAACATCACCCCTTTATTTCTGCTTCACCATAGGTATTAAAACCTTTTTCAAACACTTATAAAAGGGCTCAAGCCTCCTTAGACATAGATATAACCATGGCTTCTTCTCAGATATTTACACTAGCATATAAGGCCAAAACCACGTAGAAAAACCCATCCAACAACTCCTAACTCAGCCTGATCCCGAATATAAGAAATAAGATCCAAAATTTCCCTCCTTTCTTCTTCCCAACTTGGATCCTTATGGTATGTGGCTAAACTTGGCTTACCTTCACATTAGAATGATTGCACTTATGAATAATCCAAATTATCTTCACTTCATCTCTTATTATAGTGGTCTCAATGGAGACATTTTCCACCAAGTGTCATGACTTCTAAGTCAAGCTGACTTGGGGCTATGTACAAAATCCCCACTAATATAAGAACTCAAATTATTTCATTTTAATTTTCCTCACTACATTTAAGCCCTAGGCTCCCCTTAGTCCATCAAGGGCGCCCCTCATACATCCAATGAATAAACAATCATTTTCTCCTTGGATCCTCCACCCACAATTTTTTTTACAAAGCCCACTACTTGGGTACATTACCCACACACCATATTTTTCGAGTCAAGTCCTCACAAACCTAGTACCCTAGGGTTTTTGTGAGTAATTTCCAAGATAACCATTTCAACACTCCTTGTTAGAGAGGGAGGTACTTTGAATGATTAGAATTTTCTCTCCATCGTTATCGAAACTATCTCAATCACTCGCATTCACCACTACAATATACTATGTAGAATGAACCTTTGGTAGTGTCCTTTCTTCTATAAGCTTACTGCTTCCTCCTCTCTTGATATGCCTTCAACCCATTCTGAATTTCCTTCTTTCCAACATAACTCTTCTTAGGTTGTGGATTCTCCCTTTGAACCTGCAAAATCTTGTTCGAGCTCGAATCCATCTGAGTCTTAAGAACCTTCTTACTTCCATGATCTATAGGCTTTCTATAAAAGACACAGGTTAAAATTTCATGTAATAAAAGTTAAAGGAGACAAAAATAAGATCATGGTTAAGGGAAACGTATTCCAAGCTGAATGTTGGGAAAATATATCCTAGTGGGAATCACTAGATGTGTTTATGGATAGAGGGAAATTGGAAAATGCAATGGCTAAGGAATTAAAGAGGGGAACAATATTTTTGGCACATTTGTTTATGACAATAAAGGAAATTAGGAGAAAAGGAAGGTAAAAGGTCACAGGTTGCATGTGTAGAGGAAAATGAAGGACAATAATGGAAAATGAAGAAAATAGAGGCCTAATTGATAAAAAGGCTTATGAGGATCAGTTGGTACCTTATGTTAGTTTAGTTTTGCATCTCTCTCATTATTCTATCTCTCTCAAACTCTTGGATACTTAGATTTTCTTGGAGCATTCCGGAATTAGACCAAGAAAGAGGAAAGCCAGAAAATGAAGGACAAGGAAAGAAAAGTAAATATCAAGTAAGGAATAGAAGGATATTGTAGCTTCAATAGGAATACTATTAGGTAACATATTTCATGTGTGATTTCCTAGCTGGTTTTGACATGCATGGCTTATGCATGTTGGTATTTGGTTCTCTTACTGTCAGTGCAATGGTTTTGTGAGGTTTTGGTAGTGGTTTTCAAAATTTCCTTGTGATTTTCTGGATATCCATGGTGTGATGGGAGTTGATCTCAATTTCAAGCATTGGAATTGTCGGATGGATTTTAGAATCTGGGGTAGAGGTGGTCTCAAGGAAAATTCGCAAAGGCCTAGGAATCCCTTGACCAGTTTTGGCAGGATACATGGTAAAGCCTAAGGGTTGTGTCTCAGTTTAGGACCTTGTGATATGGTCTAGATTTCGGTAAAGCCTGAGAGATAAGGAAATGGAAATTCCTCAAGGATAGTGATGGATTCCAGAGGAATTCCAAGCTCGGTTTGTTTTTGTGATCTCAACACTAGTTTTGATGTGATCACAATATGCTGAGGGTGGAGTTGTTTTAACCTTTGGATTCCCTTGATTTATTTGGATTGGTTTATCCATTAGATCCCACATTCATGATTTTAATAAGGTAGGGGGTGACCAGATGAAGAGAGATTTTCCTCAGGCATGTCTATGGTCAGATGGAATGTGGATATTTCCTATTTTTAATAAAAGATAATTTCTCTTTATTTTTTACTTATTAACGTGTGGATTTAAAAGTGTTTTTCTCACTATTATTTACATGGTTTTATGCTAGTTATAAGCATGGGTATATGACTAGTTCGAGTCATGTTTATTTCATGTATTTACCTGTAAATTTTAAAATAATGGATGAAATACCTAATTGGTGTCAAAATAGTTCAAGGAAGAGGGTGGTGATCATTCTTTTCATGTCTCTTAAGAGTTTGCAGTAATTAATGCTCTTTCTTGTATCCTAGACCTATAGATTTCATTGATGCTAAGTGTTTGAGAGAATGTTAGTCCGATTTGGGGATGGTCAAGCCTACTCCTGGAGTTACTTTTGGGTTAATTATCATTTTCATCATGTGTTTTATGGATTCTATAAGCTTAACATGAAGTTCTGGGGAGTGCCCAAGATTATAGACTTAAAAAGTGCCATAAATCCCATCGATGCTAGCAAAGGTATGGGGCAAATAGTCCCTAGATGCACGCATGGCTATGTTGTGGGAGCATCCAGACCCTTCGAGATTCACCCTTACCCATTTCAAGGGAGCGTCTGGTGGTTTTCTTCACTAAAATTCAATGGGACCCAAGGAGAACTTAGTTGGATGACCATGATAGCCTCTGTGGGTCTTGTAGTAGGTATATGGGGTCCATGTTATGGTTTTCTGCCTCAATTATACTTCATTGAATTCACCAAGGCCTGTTGTGTTGGGTCCCTATATTACTATTATAGTCCTTTATTGTTGTTATTGTAACCCCCTTATTGTTATTATTGTACCCATGTAGCCCCCATATTGTTATTATTGTGCCCCTAAATTATTATTGTTAGGTCGTCTAGGATTACATTGTGGCCCCATGGAATCCTATATATAGAAAGGAGGTTTTGTAATTTGTATCATTCAAGAATTGTTCATTCATGTAATGTATTGGACATTTCCCCTCCAAAGTGGCTTATTTATAAGGCATTTATATCTCTTTTCTTCTATTTTTGGAGTTGGTTTCACAACATTTGGTATCAGAGCTTTGGATTCTAGGGTTTCGCTGCTCCAAACAAGTCATCATAGCATTTTCGCTAAAATTTGTTTTTACAAAGGTTCAGAAGCTGAAATTTTTAGAGTGTGAAGATGAAATACTGAGGAACACTGTCAAAAAATTTCAGTGCTTGGTTCGCAATATTTTCGGAGATATGATCTGTGGAATTTAGGTCTTTTGCTCCTGAATTTCACTTAAAAAGGTCATCGCAGAATTTGTGCTATAAATTTTTTTCCATGAAGGTTCAGAAGCTAAAATATTTAGAGTGCGAAACTGAAATCCTAATAAACATCATCGCAAAATTTCAGAGCTTGGTTTGCAATATTTTTGGAGATATGATCTGTGCAAGTTAGGTCTTTTTCAGGATCCTGAATTTCATCTCAAATAGGTGATCATGGGAAAATATTCATAACTCTGTCTTTGAGCATCGGATTGGAATTATATAAACTATGACTGGAATTACATAGACTGTAGTTTCCTGTCTGTAAATTTCAGAGCCAAAGGAGCAAACAGTGACACGTGGCAAGCCGTACAAGTTCGCTCTACTGAACCAGTCCATAATTAGGTCATTGTGGGAGATTGGAAATAACTTTGTCTTGAAGAATCCAAATCAATTCAGACCTCTGGAAATTGAGATAAGATTTAGGGGGATAATTCAAGGCCAAATTTTAGATATTGAAGATTTGAAATCGCAGAGATAATTCAGTTTCAATATCAAGCTCCTCAAAATCAAGAAAAAGGTGTGTATTTTTTTTCAAATTGCATAGGTCTTGTTTGAAAAATCAGTTTTAAGTGATTCGAGAGGCCTATTGACCATATATATAAGTATTGGGTTCTAAAATGCCTCCTAAAAAGAATTCAACATCCATTAAGCCCTTACAGTTCTCTATTATGACTCATGAAGATGAAGAATCGCAACATGATCTATCAAAATTACAAGAGCAAGTGCACCAAAAGTCGCTGTCTCAAAGAGCAACAAAAAATGAAATGGATGTTTTGAAGAAAAGCATGGAAGCTAAGATGGATGGTTTGAAGAAAGGTATGGAAGCTACGATGGATGTTTTGAAGAATGGTATGGAAGAAAAAATGGAAGGTTTGAAGCAAGACATGGAAGGTTTGTCAAAGTTGATACAAGAAATGATTCTTAATGGTGAAAAGATAGTAGATGAAAATCACGATGAGAACAAAATAAATGTTAATCTTGATTTCATAAACTCTAATGTTGGATTAAGGAACCACCATATTCCAAAGTTGGATATGAGGAAGTTTTATGTTAAGGATCCCGTAACATGGATACTATAGATGGAGCAATATTTTGATCTCAATAATGTGCAAAACACACAAAAGGTATGCATTGCAACTTTACATTTAGAACAAAATAAATTTGTATGGTATTGATAGCTTTTCTCCCGTAAAAAAATTGTCACTTGGTCAATTTTAATGGAGGAAATGATAGCACATTATGAGGATACAAAAAGCAACACCTTTAGCCAATTGATAAATCTCAAACAAAAGGGTTTAGTGGCGGAGCACATTGACGACTTCCAAAAATTGAATATAAGGGTAACTGATATTTCAGAGGAATATAGAATTGATCTCTTCATAGGTACTTTAAAGGATAACATCCAACATGAAGTTCGCATTTCGGAACCTAATTCATTGGAGACGGCATTCAGGTTGGCAAGAAAAATTGAATGTAAAATTATGGTGACAAGGAAGCCTACCACTCACTTCTATAAAGATGGAAGTGTTGCTACTCCTATATTTCCACAACCTACAAGGTTGACACCATAAAAATTGGAAGAAAAAAGAGCAAAAGGGTTTTGCTACAGTTGTGATAGAAAATACACTAAAGGTCATAAGTGTTCTGAGAAGAAATTATTTTACATAGATTGTGAAGAGGAAGAAGAAAATGAACAAGAAGAGGATATACACAAGGAACCAACCCTAGAAGAGGAAGAAATGAGTCTGACCATATCGTGTAATGCATTGGCAGTAATTACCACTCCTCAAACTCTCAAGACAGAAGGACATATCAAGAAGAAAAAGGTAATAGTGTTGATTGATTCAAGTAGCACCCATAATTTTGTTCATTGTAAGGTAGCCAAGGAATTGAATTGTTTCCCATACCTAGCACCAGGATGTCAAGTGATGGTTGAAAATGGAGGAACTATAAATTGCTATGGAAAACTCCATAATATCAAGCTAACCATGGGGGAATATGTATTGAATTTTCCAATGCTTTCCATTCCATGGGAGGTGTTGATGTTTTACTAGGAGTACAATGGTTACAATATTTGGGGACGATAGCTTTTAATTTTCAAGAACTTTTCTTGAAAATTTTTTGGGGTATTGCAAGGAATCTGGGAAAGATAATAAGCTCTCATTTCATGACAAAGGTTCTAAATAAAGAACAATGAGGTGTAATTGCACAATTATGCTCACTAGAAGTTCCAACATCAAAATCATCCATTTATGCATATCTCCAAAAAGTATTCAACAATCAGTCCAAGTTGTTTGAAACTCCCAAAGGGCTCCCACCTATTCGTGATCATGATCATTCTATTCATTTGATTCCAGGAACTGTTCCTCCAAACATCAGGCCTTATAGATATCCTTATGTCCAAAAGAGCAAAATTGAACATATGATTGCAGAAATGTTAGAGGCAGGTATAATTCAACCTAGTCAAAGTTCTGTCTATGCTCCTATAGTATTGGTACACAAGAAGGATGGATCATGGCGCGTGTGTCCGGATTATAGGGAGCTCAATAAGGTCACCATTAAAGATAAATTTCCCATTCCTGTGATTGATGAATTATTGGATGAATTACATGGAGCAATTTATTTTACCAAGTTGGATCTTCACTCAGGATATCATCAAATTAGAATGAAGACTGAAGATATTTCGAAAACAAAATTTCGAACTCATAAGGGTCATTATGAATTTTTGGTCATGCCTTTTAGCCTTACCAATGCACCTTCTACATTTCAAGGGTTGATGAATTTCATTTTCAAACCCTCCCTTCGAAAATTTTTGCTAATATTTTTTGATGATATACTAATCTACAATAGGTCTTGAAAGGATCATGTTCAACATGTTGACAGGGGGCTCAAACTATTGCAGGAGAAACAATTATATGCAAAAACATACAAATTTTTCTTTGGAGTAAAAGAGGTGGAATATCTGGGTCATATTGTATCTCACAAGGGTGTTAAGGTAGACCCTAACAAAATTAAATCCATTAAGGAATGGAAAGTCCCCACAACTATAAAGTAGTTGCGAGGATTTCTTGGGTTAACAGGGTACTATCACAAGTTTGTTAATAATTATGGGAGAATATTAGCACCTCTAACAACATTATTGAAGAAAGATGCATTTTCAAGGACTCTTGAAGCAACTAAGGCCTTTGAACGTATTAAAGAGGAAATGTGCGTAACATCAGTCTTAGCTACACCAGTCTTCACAAAAACCTTTATTGTGGAATGTGATGCCTCAGGAAATGGAATTGGTGCTATTTTAATGCAAGAAGGAAGAGCCATTGCTTTTGAAATTCATCCAATCAAAGGAAAGTATTTACAGAAACCTATTTATGAGAAGGAAAAGTTAGCAATACTGCATGCACTAAATAAATGGCAAACTTACCTAATGGGAAGACACTTCAAGGTAAAAATTGATCATGATAGTCTTAAACACATTTTGGAACAAAGACTATCTTCAAAAGAGAAGCAAAAATGGGTCACAAAGATGTTGGGTTATGAATTTGAATAATCTACAAAAAAGGGAATCTAAATGTTGTTGCAGACGCACTGTCAAGAAAGAATGAAGAGGTGGAAGAATTTCTTTGTGCCATTTCTATTATCCAACCATATTGGATAACTGAAGCAAGAGATGAATGGAAGAAGGAAGAAGAAGTATGGACACTCATTCAAAATTTGCAACAAGATCCTAGTAAATCTGATACATTTAGTTGGAAAAATGACTCCTTATGGTACAAATATCTCTTATATCTTTGTAATAATTCCCAAATAAAAAAAAATATTCTTTTGGAATTGCACACTTATCCTTTAGGAGGACACTTAGGATTCTTAAGAACTTACCATAGGGTGAAGAAAGAATTTTTTTGGGATGGCCTTAAATATGATATTCAAAAGTTTGTGGCAGAATGTTTGGTTTGGCAGCAGAGTAAAGTTGAGACAATTAAGACCCTGGGTCTTCTACAACCTTTATCCATTCCAAGTCAACATTGGGAGGAGATTTCAATGGATTTTATCACAGGTTTACCTAAGTCCGAAGGAAAGAGTGTCATCGTGGTCGTAGTTGATATACTTACCAAGTATGCACACTTTTGTGCATTATCTCATCCATTTAAAGCAAGTACAGTTGCTATTACATTTATGGACACAATTAGAAGCTACATGGGAACCCAAGGGTTATTGTGAGCAACGAGATCCCATTTTTACTGAAAATTTTTGGACGGAGTTATTTTCTTGTTTGGGTACTCAATTAGCTCATAACCCATCTTATCATCCTCAATCTGATGGTCAAACTGAGATAGTAAATAAATGTTTGGAAGGATATCTTCGTTGTTTTGTATCTGATAAACAAACACAATGGGTCAAGTGGTTACCTCTCACTGAATGGTGGTATAACACTTCCTTCCATACTGTAGAAAAAATCACCCCATTTATGGCACTTTATGGATATCATCCACCATCCATCACATCATCTTTAAGAGAAAATTTGAAGGTTCAAGCAGTGGAAGATCACATCTAGCATCAACAAGAAGTTCTTCAACTCTTAAAGGATAACCTGAATTTGGCACAAAATCGAATGAAACAACAGGCAGATCAACATCACAGCAAGAGAAGTTTTGATGTAGGAGACTAGGTATTTTTACGACTACAACCATAGAAACAAATGTCTCTCAGGAAAGCTAAGAAGGATAATAAATTATCGCCAAAGTACTATGGTCCTTACAAGGTGTTTCAAAATATCGGTACTATGGCATACAAATTGGAGCTTCATGCTTCTTCATGAGTGCATCCAGTTTTCCATGTTTCATGCTTAAAGAAGGTTATAGGTGAAAATCTTCTAGTTCAAAAAATATTTGAAGAACTTGATGAGGAAGGAAAAATCATATTGGAAACTGAAGCGGTCATGGAAACAAGAATTTGACAACTACGGAATCGATCAATTTCAAAGTATCTCATCAAGTGGAGGAACTTACCCACTGAAGATTCTACATGGGAGGATGAGAATTTTATACAGAAGCACCCAGAGCTGCTCAAGCATTGAGGACAACACTTTTTTGAAGGAGAGGGGCATGTTAGGTCCCTATATTACTATTATAGTCCCTTATTGTTTTTATTGTAACCCCCTTATTGTTATTATTGTACCCCTGTAACCCCCATATTGTTATTATTGTGCCCTTAAACTATTATTGTTAGGTCAGCTAGTATTTCATTGTGGCCCCATGGACTCCTATATATAGAAAGGAGGTTTTGTAATTTGTATCATTCAAGAATTTTTCATTCATGTAATGTATTGGAGGTTGACCCGTCAAAGTGGCTTATTTCTAAGGCGTCAATATCTCTTTTCTTCTATTTTTGGAGCTAGTTTCACAACATGTTGAGTCTACTCTTAACTATTCTCATCTCATGTTTACCATGGTTGGCCGGTTACATGGGTAGATGTGAGGGGAGTTGTATGTTAGAGGTGGTATCAGTGCGTGGTTCCACTCTCCTTGGGAAAATTATAATTTTCTCAATATTATTCTCTTCATGTACTAATGTTGGTTGCATAGGTGTTTCACATATTGTGGTTTATGTATTTTTTGCATCCGCATAGTGTTGGTCATGGTGGAAGTGAGGTCAACATGGAATGGCTGATGGTGTTGTTTTAAATTTGTTTTCATGAGCATATGACTGGTTATACATGTCTTTACATGTTTTCAAGCATGCATTGGTATGTTTGAAGTTTTCATGCACGAGGTCATGGAATATAGTTGATATGGGCATCCATTGATGACTAGACTCTAGCTATAATGATGTCTATGTGTTGATATTCCTATGCATCGTAACTCAATATGTTTTTATGATTATTTCTATACATGTATTACACTAATTGGTTCATCTTGAAGATGAGATATCTTCCCCAAATTATGCTAAGGTATGTTGGTTTATTGTGATTTAGTTTCAGCTGACATGAGATGCCTTGCAGAAAGAAATCAAATATGGCTAGCAAGAAGGTTGACTACAAAGATTCTCCTTTTGAATCATATGAACAACTTGGTATTGGGGATTATTGTGATTTAGAAAATAAACTGAGAATTTTGAAGGAATAAATAAGAACTTGTAAGGTAGAAAATAAGAAAATCATATAGGCACAGGAAAAACAAACAGAAGTAAATGCTGCAATCCTTCAGAGTTTTTCATATTTGCAACAACAAGGACCACTTCAGACCAGCTATGGGCAGGAGGATGGAACTAATGGGGCATATTTCAGTAGGTCTATTAGTGGTCATAGGTCAGATAGAGATTACACGACTAGATATGGTAGGTTCTTGGATACTCCGGATAGGAGAGGTGAGAGACACGGGTACTATTCCAGTTCTGGTTCTCATAGGAATTATGATCGTCGTTATTATCATCCTGATAGGATGAGTGAGAGGGGATATTTTCTGGATGAGTTTAAGAAATCAGAGCCACCTACCTTTGACAGAGAGATGAAGAAATCGCAATACGCAAAAGCATGGTTGCTTGGTATCATGAAATTCTTCAAGTTGCATGACTACAAAAAACATGAAATCCATAATAGCTACATTCAACCTAAAAGGTAAAGAAAATATTTGGTGGGAATATGTGAAGAATTTCAGGGGTATTTATGAGGAGGAACTGACTTGGAGTGATCTTGAGAGTCTATTTCAGAAGAAGTATATGTCAGAGAGGTAATATGATGCTAGATCCGAGGCTTTTTATGAGTTGCAGATGGGTTCCATGAGAAAGGATGAGTATACTAGTAGGTTCTTGGAGCTGTTGAGATATGTGCCTTACCTCAAGGAGGAGAAGGCCAAGGTTTAGAGATTCATCAATGGGTTTCCAACAACCTATAGAAATTGGATTGAGTTTGATGAGCCTAGATCATTGGAGGAGGCCATTCGAAAGTTGAAGCATTGTTATGAGCAGTCAAAATGCAAAATTCATCCTGAGCGTGATTTGAAAGGAAATGATATATATAAAGGTACATGGCTACCATCAGGAAATACCACAATATGTAGTTGAGAAAGAAAATTTGGTTCATTACAGGAAGTTCACTACAATTGGGAAAGGACCTGCAGAGCACTAGACTAGAGGTGAGGGTAGAGCACCGTTGAATTGTTGGTTATGTGGAAAGGATCAATGTAGGAGATATTGTCTACAATATCAGGGTGGTAAACACCAGATACGTAGTGCACATGAGGAAAAGATAGTTGGGGATTTTGGTCATAGCATTTATTGGATTTATGCAGTTGTGGAAAACAGGTAGGAAGACCATCGGGAATCTATCATTGATATGGACGGTAATATTTGTGATCAAGTTGTTTCTATTTTGATTGATTCTAGATCTAATTACAGTTATATTGATCCTAACCTAGTGGATAAGTGTGGTGTGAGAAAATAAGTGCATGCAGAATCTTGGTTAGTGCAGTTTTCTACAGGTACAAAGAAAAGAAGTCATCATTGGGTAAGAGATTGTTCATTTGATTTAAATGGTATTCCTACAGCAACGAAATTGAACATATTTTCATTGGGATCATATAGTATGATACTAGGTATGGAATAGCTATACCTTCATAGGACCAAGGTGGATTGTTATGAAAAATACATTGAGTTCTTGGATGACAATGGGGAACAAAGAGTCTTATAGGGAAAGAAGAAAGGCACATTAGTTAGGATGGTGACAACTATTCAGCCTAAGTGTAGTCCCAAGAAATTGTGTGTTATTTGCAGTAGCTATTTCTTATGAAAAAGTTAAGGAAGTTGAGGATGAAAATGTTTTGAGAAGGTACCCAGTTCTACAACAATTTTAGGATGTATTTCTTGTATATATTTTATATTTTACACCTCATAGGGAAGTAGCCTTTTCTATTAAGGTGGTACCAGGTAAACAACAACATCAAAGTCACCTTATAGGATGAGCACACCTAAGTTGGTCAAGTTAAAGTTGTAGCTGAAACAGATGCTTGATATTGGATACATTAGGCCAATTGTATCGCGTTGGGATGCACTAGTGTTGTTTGTGAAGAATAAGGATGGCACTCTCAAACTATGAAATCATTACATGTAGTTGAACAAACTGACCATCAAGAACAAGTATCTATTACCGAGGATTGATGACTTGTTTGATCAGCTGAAGGGAGAATTTTTTTTCTCTAAGATCGACTTGAGATCAGGATACCATCAAGTATGCATCAAATAACAAGACATTTACAAGACAACTTTCTGGACTAGGTATGGGGATTATGAGTTTTTTGTAGTTCCATTCGGTTTGAATTATGCTACAAATACCTTTATGTGTTTGATGAATAGTGTGTTACATCCTTATTTGGACAAGTTTGTGATTTTATTCATTGATTACATATTGGTATATTCTAAAAATGAGGAATATCATGCCAAGAATTTGGAAAAAATGTTGATATTGTTGAGAGAGCATCATTTGTATGCTAGGATCAGCAAGTTCAGTTTCTTTCAGACTGAGTTACATTACTTGGGACATTTTTTCTCCAAGGAGGGCATAGCAATGGATCCATAAAAGGTAAGAGCTATCATGGAGTGGGAAACTCCTAGAAATGTAGATGAGGTGAGATCCTTCATGGTATTAGCAAGTTATTACAGGAGGTTCATCAGGAAATTCTCATAGATTTCTTATCCTATTACATTTTTTTAAAGAAAAGGTAAGAAGTTTGAGTGGAAAAAGGAGCATGAGGCCAGTTTTGAACGGCTTAAGAAGTTGTTGACACATGCTCCAATGTTAAATATTTCATATCTATAAAAAGAGTTTGTGGTATGTATAGACTCTTGCAAAGTGGGGATTGGTGGAGTCCTTATGCAAGATGTATAGGTGGCATGTTATGAGTCACAAAAAATAAATGACCATGAAAAAAAGTACCTGTCACGTGATCTTGAACTAGCAATGATCATACATGCATTGAAGATGTGGATGCACTATTGAACCCAAAAATTACTTCTTTTTGAAACCCTTTTCCACTCCATATCCTTCTTCTTAATCTTCATAATGTAACATTTGGAATCAAATTACAAGACTTATGATATGACAGGTATACAATTGTATTTTATTTCATAGAATGATAATGTTGTTTATTATTTAGTTTAATATTTACTTCAGCTATCAAATTGCACTGATTATGTAGCTAACATATGATTCTAAATCTAAGTTCATGGTATGATAGGTTCTGAGGTGCCAACTGGACAACGGAATACATGTGTAGGTGGAAATTTATAAACAAAATTTTTTCCTCCTACTCTCATGAGCCATATCGATGAAAAAAACATCCTAGCAAAGAAGTCAAAGATGAAGTCAACCTCTGTAGTCGGCGACTCAAGTGAGCGAGAAATGGATTTTGTGCATCATGATTTGCTTCGATGATAGAAAATCATGACAGAATCATGTGATGCTATATTTAAGAGTTAATATTAGTTTCTTTTGATAGGTATTAGGCATATAGCTCTGAACAATTGAAGGCAAAATGGATTTATAAAGATGCATCTTGGCAGGGGCGCACACAGACTGGATTGTTATGTTAACAATACTATGTTTTATATAAGTGCAATTTTTTTTCTAATTGAGTATTAAAATGTTTGGTTAAGTGCCTGGTTAAAAGCATCATACCATTACCTCATTCTTATAGAGGGCCCCCTCGAGACAGTAACATATTTCATTTATTAACAATTAGTATGTTTGTTCATATATGTTGTAGATTATTGTCAATTTGATTGAGTATTTATGTTTGGATTTATTTTAGATTTGAGTTTAAAATATTTTTACTAATCATTTTTATTTTTCATATATTTCAGATGCACATGGAAATAATAGAGTTTAACATTGTAATGATATAGATGGGATTTTCCTTTGCATAGTTAATCTTGTTTTTTTGAAGCGGATTTATTTAAAAATGTGAAGTGTGATTTCCATTTATGCAAGTGTTTGATTTGAAATTTTAAAGAAAATATGTGCATTTTTATAAATCAATTTAAGTTAGAAATTGTGTGAGTAAGAAAGACTCTTAGCACATACAATGCACTTACATTTCTTCATTTTACTAGATCTGGTTGATAATTCATGTAAGTAATTTAACATCAATTAAATTACCAAACATTTTGGTGTTGTTACCATGACAGTGTATATAGTAGTTTTTTTTTCTTTTTCCTTTCATTAAAAAAAACCAAATGATATGCATAGGGAAAGATATTATAGATCTAGATTTATAGGTAGAGGTAGAAGTTTGATTCCAATATCACCACTCACCCCACCATGACCTCGTAGTGCTACACCATTCACCCAAATTCATTTTCCATCCATTGCAGGAAGACAAAAACTTCTTGAGGTACTAAGATCTGCAATCCAACTGTATATATTCACCAAATTCATCAATTGAAGCCATAATATAAGAAGAGGATCCTACATCCCCAACATAAGGAGTAAATTTTCTATCTTCAACTGGAGGACAACTTCTAGGACAAGAACTAGAAATCCCTAGTGAAGAAGAAGAAGAGGAAACATACGTTAATATTCCATTGATAAAAGAACCAAAGGAACTACTAGGAACTAGAAGATCCAATTTTGGAACATTACATTAGTTCTAAGCAATCTACAATGGCTGGAGAAGGGGAAGGAGAAGTACACAATGTGAATGGTGAAAAGCCTAGGATTAGAGGTGGAAGAGGAGGTAGGATTGGAGGTGTAAGAGGTGGAGGTTGAGGAAGAGGATGAGGAAGAGGAAATCTAGAACCTTTTTTATTTCCCATATTCGATGAAGATACCATAGATACAATGAAAAATATATCACACTCTATCCTCTATAATTTCCATGTATTTAGAAATAAGGATCCCGAAACATTTATCTTTGAGTTCGAAGTCTCATGTAGATTCTATGATTATTTCCTCGATACTCAAAAATTGAAATTGTTTCCAACCACTTGTAAAGATGCAAAAATAAAATGGTTTATGGGATTAGGAGCCCACTCTATCAGAACATGGGAAGAAATGAAAAATGCATTCTTAGAAAAATATAAGGTCTATTGTATGCCTCATAACCTTAAAGATGAATTATTTAAGATGATGCAGAAGGAAGATGAAAATCTTGAGGATTTGATTGAAAGGTTTAGCTACCATATTAAAATAGTTAAAGTGGAAAATGTAGATGAAGAAAATTTGAAAGATATCTTATTAAAATCCATGAAAGATGAATGGATAGATATTCTCATTTTGATGGGTAAAGGGGATATTTATTAGTTATCATTACCAAATATTTGTGAGTTATGCATACACATTTCAAGAGGAAATTCCAGGACTGTAAAAAGTTTAATAGATCCTATTATTTATAGGATTAATAAATCTGCAACCGAGATAGTAAGTAGGGCTGAAATAGGAAATTTTCTTGGTAATTTCAAGACATATATTTTAGGAAGTCTTAGTGAAAATATAGACACCCTTAAAATATAAAACAAGAAAAAAACTGAAAATGTTATTTTTTCTATCTTTTGTCCAAAATGTAAAAAGAACCATGCCTTAAGAGAATGTCCTCTTGAATTAAAAAGTGTATAATATTGTGTTATATGTTCATAAAATCATGATCCGAAAGACTTTCCTTGAATACCAAGTCTTAAATTTCTCTAGCAATAGGAAATAGTACCAAATCAAGTAGATCCTCTTTGTTTTATTGCTAAAATACCATGAAAAAATCCACAAACTCAAGGTTTCAACACCCAAACATATGCACAACCATCACAAATCAATTGGACTGGACCTACAACTTGGAAACCTTTGCCTCAACCCTAGGCACAAGGATGGAAAATTCCTTATGGAAAATACCCTCATTATCATCAATATCCTCATATTTACCCTACTTTTCCACCACAATATTCCCCTCGACCATTTCAGCCCTCTCAACCTCAAAATCGAAGTCCACAACTTTCATTACCATTTTCGCAAAGACCAAACCAATTTCCTTCTCAGTCACTTCCAAATCCAAACAATAAAAACTCACAACCTATTTCCAATGTAGAAGGGAAATTTTTCGAAACTTACATGCAAACTCCATTATATCTAAACAATATTCAACTTACACTCGGTAAAGTTTTGGAAAAGGTGACACCATCTGTTGTAATTCAGGAATATGAGAAGGATGACCATTCTAAAGATGAAATGTGTTCATCAAAAGGGGAGTCCTAAAAAACAAACCACCCCTGTACATACCAATGATACTCCAATAAACTCAACTCCCATTATAGAAAAACCTTCATTTTTTGTGCAAAACCCACCCTTCCTAAAAGATTGAAAATTGATGAAGGGATACAAAAACATATTATGTTTCTTTACTATCATTTAATGGATCAACTGAAGAATGTTTGTGTAAAAATTCCTTTTATATGAGCTATTAAATAAATACTAATATCTACAAAGACAATTAGAGAGTTAAGTATTAAAAAAGGAAAGAAGTTAAAATAATTCAACTAGATGGAAAAATTGCAAATATCATGATGGGCAAAACAAAAATTCAGAAATATCTAGATCCAGGAAGTCCCATTTTGAAAACACACGTTAATGGTGTTGATATACCAAACACATTGATTTATTTAGGAAATCCATAAATATCATGAGTAAACAACTATGGATCAATTGAAACTTCCTAATCTTCAATATAAACCTACATTATTGCAATTAGAAGAAACTTTTGTTATAAAACCCATTGGTGTGTTAGAATATGTGTTTGTATCCTTAGATTCTTGGGAATATCCTTTTTATTTTATGATTTTAACACCCAAGAATAATCTAGGAAGACATCTATTGATCCTAGGTACACCATGGTTAGCTATAGGTAATTATTTTATAAGTTATGGATCTGGTGATATGTTTATCTCTGATGGAAGTTCAATAAATATATTCACATTATATCCTTCAGTAAAAAAAAAAAAAATAGAAGTAAAAAGTGAAGAATGGATAGATGGAGATATTGATATACGACCAAGTTTTGCTACTTCACAAATAGATGAAGACGATAAAATTTTAAATCTCATGGAAAATAATGAATCTTGCTCATGTTATGAATATGGTCAAAATTTACAAGAATAATGTAATAGTGAATATCTATCATCTCGTCAAATGTCTTTACATTCTATGGAGATATTTTGAAATTCTTTAATAGAAATTTTTCCAGGGAAAAATTTGAATATTAATGATGATATGGAAGAATCTCAAACGAGAGAATTAGTAAAGGTGCTACAAGAACATTCATCTGCTTATGCATGGGAATAAACTGATATGAAATGAATTGGTCCTAATAATTTTATGCATCAGATCTATATTGAAGAAAATGGAAAACCAATTAGACAACCCCAAAGGAGGATCAATCCAAACTTAAGGGAAATTGTTAAGGAAGAAGTGCAAAAATTGTTAAATTTGAATTTCATTTATCCTATATCTCACCATTAGTGATTGTTCCGAAAAATAATGTAAAATAGATAGTATGCATCAATTAGAGGGAATTGAATAAATATACCTTGACATAACATTTTCTACTTCATTTTATAGATCAAGTTATTGATACATTAGCAGGTAAGAAGTATTTTTCATTCTTGGATGATTTTAATGGATATAACCATATCCAAGTAGCTCCGAAAGATCAGAATAAAAAAGCATTTACCTTCCATGGGGAACTTATGCTTATCGATTACTTCCTTTTGCTTCAAGTAATGCACCTGCAACATTCCAAAGGGAAGTTATAGGTATTTTACCTGATCTATTTCATGATTGTGTGGAAGTATACATGGATGATTTTATTTTCTATGGAGACTCTTTTCAAGAAGCTCTTAAAAATCTAGAAAAATTTCTCATTAGGTGTAAAGAAAGAAAACTATCATTAAGAGATGAAATATGTTTTATGAAATTTACTGAGGGAATTGTTTTAGGCCACCATATTTCAAGGGATAGAATTAAGGTGGATGCATAAAAGGTAGAATTTATTTCTAAATTGTTAGTTCCTACCTGTGAAAAAGATGTTATAACTTTTATTAGATTTACTGGTTACTACAGAATATTTATATAAATAATTAGAAAGATTGGTTGTCCACTTTTTAAATTACTTACAAAATATTGTCAGTTCACCTGGAATTCTCATTGCCAAAAATCTTTTGAAACATTAAAAGAAAATATTTATGAAGCAACCAAAATTGAGAGGACCAAATTGGAAATTACCTTTTCACATCTCAACTAATGCCCAAGATACAAATTTGGGAGCTGTGTTAGGACAGAAAGACTTGAATCCTTATGCCATTTAATATAACAGTAAAAATTTGACTCCTACAAAGTTTAATTATACTGTAACTGAAAGGGATTTTTTATAAGTTGTGCATGCCATTAACAAATTCTGACATTATATCACTGGTTATGAAGCCTTCATTCAAACATATAATTATGTAATTATATATTTAATGAATAAATCAATTACTAATGACATAATTACAAGATGGTTACTGTTGTTACAAGAAATTAATATTACTATTTTGGATAGACATAGAAAACAGAACAAACTTGATAATCTCTTATATAGAATCCAAAATGATAAAAATGAT